>AFIR01000204.1:0-98970 GCA_000223685.2 Zymoseptoria pseudotritici STIR04_4.3.1
ATTGTTCTACCAGTCGTCCGTAAAGTACCCGCACTTAGCGCCACTTCTTCGCTCGCGTCACTTCGCGTCTCCCCAGGCGGCGATGCGCTCTCGGCCAATGAACTTGTGTTTGAACATTCACCAAACATAATCCATCTCGCCATTCCTTCAGTCCTTCGTCGTTCAAAGGCAGTCCCGTCTCCTTCTTCTCCATGTCTCCAACAACCTCTTCCCTCTGATACCAAGCGATCCGTCATCCATCATGCCGGGCCCTCAAGGTATGCGCACATCGCTCAATTCATCAAACGATGCTAATGAAGCTCAGGTCCCGACACGATCCGGATTCTGGTGGCAACAGACAATCATGTCGGATATGCCGAACGAGATCCAATCCGCGGCGATGACAGCTGGAAGTCCTTTGATGAAGTCATGAGGGTTGCAAAGGAGCGCGATGTCGACATGGTGCTCCTTGCCGGAGACCTCTTTCACGAGAACAAGCCGTCCCGCAAATCGATGTATCAAGTCATGCGCAGTCTGCGCGCCAACTGCTACGGCGACAAGCCATGCGAACTGCAGATGCTGAGCGATGGTAGCGAACACTTTGCAGGGTTAGTCGTTGATAAAGCTGTATGCTTGACGACCAGAGACTAACAACGATGCAGTGCCTTCAACCATGTCAACTACGACGATCAAGACATCAACGTTGCGATTCCAGTCTTTTCGATCCACGGCAACCACGACGATCCATCTGGAGAAGGACATCTGGCTGCCCTGGACATTCTCTCCATGTCGGGCTTACTCAACTACTACGGTCGAACACCTGAGTCAGACAACATCAACGTCAAGCCAGTACTTCTCCAAAAAGGTAACACCAAGCTCGCACTTTACGGGATGAGCAATGTCCGCGACGAGCGACTGTGGCGCACATTTCGAGATGGCAATGTCAAGTTCTTTCGGCCAAGCGCTCAGCAAGATGAGTGGTTCAACATCATGAGTGTCCACCAAAACCACCACGCCTACACCGAGACGAGCTACCTACCCGAGAACTTCCTACCCAACTACATGGATCTCGTCATTTGGGGTCACGAGCACGAATGCAAGATCGAACCAGAGACGAACGTGGAGATGGGCTTCAAGGTGATGCAACCAGGATCTTCCGTGGCTACATCGCTGGTGAAGGGTGAAGCAGAACCCAAGCACATTGCAATTGTGAGCGTCACTGGTGTCGAGCATCACGTCGAACCGATCCGACTGAAGACTGTGCGACCCTTTCTCACTCGCGATATCGTCATGAAGGATTTCAAGCAGCTTCGAGATCTTGCTCATGTCAGGGAAAACAAGACAAAGATCACTTCATTCTTGATGACTGTGGTGGAGGAGCTCATCGCAGAAGCTCAGCAAGAGTGGACTGAGCTTCACCAGCAATCTGACGAGGACGAAGATGAAGCGGCACCTTTACCACTCATCCGCTTGCGTGTGGAGACGACACCGCCGGATGGTGGGAAGTTCGAAACCGAGAATCCTCAGCGTTTCTCCAATCGCTTTCAAGGACGAGTTGCCAACGCATCAGACATCGTGCAATTCCACAAGAAGCGAGCTGTTGTCAGGTCAGGAAAGATGCAGCCAGAGATGCCCGAAGATGGCGTCATGGCGGAACTGCAGGCACTTGAAAGCGTCAAGGTTGAGAAACTCGTCAAGGAGTTTCTTGCAGCCCAAGCCCTCACCATCCTCCCGCAAAACAGCTTCAGCGACGCGGTCGGTCAATTCGTCGACAAGGACGACAAACACGCCATGGAAGAGTTTCTCGGCGACAGCTTAAAGACCCAGCAGGAGAACTTGCTCGCTACCGCTCGCACAGCAGCCGAGGGCGATGACAACGATGATGAGAAGGCAGATGAACTCAACGACGAAGCAATGGCCGAGTTGATCGAGAAGAACCGACTTCTGATGGAAGAGCAGCACTCTAGAGGTGAGCGGCGAATCCGTCGGAAGAGGGGCACTATGAAGCCAAAACCGCCGACTTGGGACAGTGACATGGAAGGGCCGTGGGAGGATAGCCTGATGTCGTATGCCGTGGAGGACGGCGAAGAGAGCGAGGCAGAAGAGGAGGATGACGATACTCCCACACGACCTGCGAAAGGCAGAGGTAGTCGTGGAGGTCGAGGAGGCAAGGCGACGGCTGGCACCACACGCAAGACGGCTGCGGCTACGAAGAAAGCGCCGGCAAAGAAGGCTCCGGCCAAAGCTCCGGCGCGTGGCAAGAAGAAGCAGACCTACGAAGAAGACGAAGAAGACGAAGACGGCGATGCGATCATGATCAGCGACGACGATGACGAAGAGGAAGAGGAGAGCCAGGGCTTATTCGTCTCCCAAGCTAAGAAGGCGCCGGCCAAGAAGCCAGCAGCACCACGGGCAGCACGCGGACGTGGAGGTGCAGCGGCAGCAGGCAGGGGTGGTACACAGGCCACGCTCACCTTTGGCAACAGCCAGGCTCCTTCTACTGCGAGATCGTCAACAATGAGGTCCACTGCTCGACCACAACCTTCGAGGCGTGTCGAGCCTGAGGACGACGAGATCAGCGACGACGACGATGCCTTTGAGCCTCCACCAGCTGCTCAGCGGACTGGTCGGCGCTGAAGAAGAAGCATTTTGTACATTGCGGGAGCATATTCATGGGCATAGCGTGGCGCTGGCGGGATTCAAAAGCGAATGGAATTGTAAGTCGTGTCTCGGCCGTGTCTGGCAAGACACATCAGCTCGAATGTCTAGGCTGTTCTGAACAAAGATTTTAGACACACTCCGATCCGCTCACGTTTTCACCACCATGTCTCGGTGCGAATGACTCTTGTCTGAGACCTATCATGATGTGTCGTTGCGTCGATGTCGTCCGGTTCGAGGCTACTTAAGCATCGAGAGTCCTTCTCCTGTCCAATCTCATTCAAACAGTATCATCCAGCCATTCTCATTCAACCACTCTCATTCAAACACATCCTTCCGACTTGCTGGCAAGTCTTCATAAAACACAACACCCAACCGCATCCCTCGAACCCGTTGCTCCATCGCGATCAATGGCCAACTACGCACTGCAATACTGCAGCGACTGCGGCAGATGGATGTCGCCCACCGCCTTCCCAGCTTTCAATTCCAATTTTTGCTGGCAGTGCTCCGAAGGCGGCCGTCCCCGTAGCTACTACGAGCCGGAGTACGATTATGGGTCTGGCGCCGACTGCTACGATGGGGACGAGTACGACGATGCCGATGACTACGATGAAGAGAACAAATACAAGGAAGAGGATTACGATGATGACTCCGATTCCGACTCCGACGAGGACTCCGACAGCGAAGACGACGATTCTGATTCCGGCTCTGACGACTCCGAGAGCGACGAAGAGGGATCCGACGATTCCGACTCTGACGATGAGGATGAGGGATCAGACGACGACTCTGACTCCAGCGACGAGGACGGCTCCGACGACGACTCGGATTCTGGCGACGAGGACGACTCTGACGACCAGGACACCGACGACCTTGCTCGCCGCATCGAAGACATGTTCATAAACTCTCAGAGCCCAGACCACGGAAATGGGAACGAATAGCCGAGCATGTCTGTCGAGATCAGAATTCAGGGTTAGAGACGTATGACACCAACACACAGCGCCAATCGCTCGATGCTAGCAAGCTCGCTGTGGCTCGACCTTAGAGGTGCGATCCTTTGGCAAGGAGAAGGTGTGTGAATGGAACGCTGCAGAGACAGATCGAGAGCCTCGATGAGTGAGCGCGCAAGACAATGTCGAAGCTCAATGTTCGCTTTGATAGCATCGTACGAAGCCTGGCAATGACAAGTATCGGTAGCATTGCAACCAAGTCTCATCGATGGAACTCAAAGCATCACGCATTTAACACATCAATCAAGAACTGCCACAAACATTCATTCATTCAATGACATTCATCCCCAGGGTATCCGCAATCATCACCAACAACAACAGAATCTGTACACCGCAACCCAGCACAGTCCGCAAGAATTTTCACGTTTCGCCGTCCCAAAGCGTCCCCTCCCATCCCATTTTTCACAACGCCAATCCCGTCCCATCGCCCGTCCACCGATACAAAGCCAAAACCTCCCTCCGTCTCAACTCCCCGAAATCCTCATGTCGACCACGAACCTGCGCCAATGCGGAGCGCATGACTTTACGGAAATTGCGCTGCGATAGTGTTAGCCCCTGATTCGAACACTTTAGCTAAGGAGGGAATATACCTGATACTCCGTGTTCAGTGTCACGACACACGCCTCGTGCGCCCTCACAATCGTCTCGCAAGCCTTGACCACACTCTGACTCGCTTCAGCTTGCAACTTGTCCGCGATCAACAGCAGCAAGAAGCTTCCCTGCAGGAGGTAGATGCCGAAGAAAAACGGCATGAAGCTGAGATCCGGATCATACTCCAGAATCTCATTGATGGCCTCAGCGGCAGACACGGCGTGGCCCGTCGCAGAGATGAACGACTGAGATGATATCCACAGGTCGTTATCATCGAGAAGAGAGATGGGATCCCACTTCCCGTTGAGAAGGATGTGCATCGTATGCATGAGATGAGTGCCATACGCGAGGATGATTTTCGTCTGCAGAGCGGACTCGGTCAGGCGATTCGGGTTGGAGGTGGAGGTATTGGCCGAGCGAGGACTGGTGGTCGCGTCATTACCATTCGTGCCATCGCCTGATGCCTGTTTCGGATCGGGAGGATTGAGATTTCTCGCGGCAAAGTCTTGCAGGCTTTGACCGTAGGCTTCGAGCTGATTGGAGATCTCGTTGACTTGGTCGTCCCAGTCGGTGCTGTTCTTGAAGCGTAGACCGAAGCGAGGATGATTACGGGCGTGGTTTAGGTCGATGATTTCGCCGAGGATTGTCATGAGTGGTAGGAAGAAACCGTACAGACTGTGGCCGCTGCAGTCGAAGCTTGGTCCGCGTCGCCGATAGAATGCAGTCTCGGCGTGGTTCTCGCTTGGGTAGTGGTCACCGGCTTGCCAGCTTGCTTCGTTGTCGGGTTGCAGCAGACCGTCGCATTCGATGTCCAGAAGGAACAGAGGACGGTTGTAGCAGATTGCTAGATGTCTGTCCACCATGTATAATAGCCACCATATCCTTCTCCGCTCTTCGCGCTCCTCTTCGGTCACGAATCCAGGCTGGTTCGAGCCCAGACCTCCTGAGCGGTGTGGGCCGGCTTCACCAGTGGCCTCCGCCTCAGCTTCTGGCCCGTCGGGATTGTGGCGTTCTGGGTTAGGTGGCAGCTCGCGACCGAGCTTCAGCTCTCTTGCAAGTGACCACGCAGCATTCCACCATCGCAAACTCGCAGCCTTATATTCACTTGCGGATACCACCGTGGCGAGGTGGAGATATGTCGCGACATCGTCAAGCGCAGCGCTCGCTCCGGGAGAGCCGCCTTCACTTTCGTGAGACTGCCCTGGCAATGCCACTCCAAATCCGCCCAGCGCAACTCCGTTGATGACTGTATTTCCTCCATACTGCTGGCCGTCCAATGGAGTGTGAATAAGTGGTTTGAGCAGTCCTACAGCAAGCTCAAGCAATTTCTGACAGATCTTACCCCGGGCAGATGGAGAGGAAGTGAGGAATGCCGATTCGCTGGTTTGTGCAGCTACCCATAGCATGCTCGCCAACAGCGCGGGACTGCACACGCGAGGATTGTTCTGTCGCAAGAATGACTTCTTGCGGAACAGGTAGCCGAGCACGTAGGGCGAGTGCGGTTGCATGAACACAGATGATGCGCTCTGAAAGTAGAGGTCAAGCAGGTCGCATGCGAGTCCGATTGGTATGATGGCCGAGATGTGAGGAAGTAGTGGTCGTAGAACAGGATATCGAAGCGTCTGATTTGAAGGCGGCATCTGCTGTAGGGGAGGGTACAGCGCCGCGGATGGTGAAGGCAGTGAAAGCCAGCCAGGCGAGCCGGCTGCAGGCGATTGTCGCAAGAAGTTGGCTGAGAGCGGAGATCCGCCAAGTTGGTACGGCTGATTGATGCCCTGTTGACTGCCCGGAGATGCTATGTTGTACGGACTCTCTCCATAGCCTGTTATGGTGCCCCCTTGTATCATCGAATGTGGCATCGGGTTCGGCCCAGTGTGGAGAATATTCTGCCCGGAGACCATCGATCCATGATGCAAGATACTACGGTGGTAGTCGTCAATGCTACCGTAGTCGCTGATGCCCATCGACATCCCTCGTTCCTGCATTGGAGCGACCGGGACCCTTGGTGCAGGCAGGCTGCCCACGGCCGACGGCTGCTCCAGTGAGTTGATTCGCTGCACCGCTCTGTCTCCACCGTTCGCGTCTCCGAGGCCACCTGCAGTGATGCTTCCGCCCGTCGGTTCGAAGCCTGCTCGATTGAGTCCTGAATGTGCAGCTTGCTGACTTGCATTCGAAGACGTCCTCTGCTGTGGCGGCGGCTGAGGCGCCTGGAAACTTGCGCTCGACCGTCTTCGCTTCACGCCGGACCGCATTTCTGACTTTGACTCACTCAAAGGTGCTCCCTCCGAGTGCTCGTTAGCCGACGTTGGACTGTTGTCGGTGCCATCTCCCGCCGCCGCTGCGGCCGCTTGCTGTGCTGCGACATCCTTCCTGGACGCCTTCCCTCTCTTCTTGCGCTCGCGGGCATACTCGCAGGTGAGCGCGAACTCGACACAATGTGCACAGGGTGTCTTGCCGTCGCACTTGGTCCGCAGCTGATTGCACTGGTCGCACGCTCGGCTTATTCGCTTGCGCACCGGTTGATTTGTCCCACTCGCAGACCGACCACCTTTTTCCGGAGTAGTATTACCTTCGGCCGCGTGCATGTCTCTGGTGTCTACACTTCCATTGCCATTCGCGTGGTTCGAGCTTGGCCTTTGCTGGTTGCCTATTCCATTACCGTTCTGTTGCTGTTGCTGCTGTTGTAGCTGCTGCATAGCATAGTGCGAGCCCTCGGCCAGCGCATCCAGACCGTTGGTGGCCATGGTATGGGTCGAGTTGCCTGGAGCATGCGAGTTCGTATATGATGTGCCGATATTGTTTGAAAAGAAGTGGTTCTGGCTGGTGGAGAGCATTCTCACGGTCCCACGGTAGCGAACAGCGTCGATCAAATATCGCGTGGTTTCGATCAGCTCATGGGCGACGGCGTCTCTCTTCCCTCTGCACCATGTTGTTCGGTATGGATCGCGAGCTCGTCGTCGGCGTGAGTACGTGGAGGAGCTTGTAGCACAGGACACGCTCAAAGAGATGTCATACGCAGATGACGGTGAAGAGAACGGACGAAACAACAAGACAAAAGCGGAGTCTAGACCGATCAGTGGTTTGTGGTTGGAAAGACAATCGGCTGCTGCTCGGCGACTCGACCGGCCCTGCGTCAAGCTCGCGCTGGACCGCTGTGCAAAGCAAAGTCAATTAACCCCACCTCACCTCCACACTTTCGGCCAAGGGTTCGGGCCCAATGGGGAAGAAGCAGAGCGAACAGGGATATGTGAACCACGACTCATCACGAGGAGGTGTGGAGGGATGAGGGCTTCGGACCCATACACGACATGTCAATTTTCCGAAGTTTCCGCCATTAGCGGGATGGTCTCTGCCGACTTGAAAGCACCCCAGGCTATAAGGCTGTCTCGTCTGTCGAAGGACACAGAACACCCGACTTTACGACCATGCACCACGATGGACGAAGCGACGAAGGGAAGAACACGCGTGCATCCACAATCTGCAGGACGGCAGACTTGACCAAAAGGCATCTTCCATGTGACGCCTATCAATCTATGGACCTCGTCCCGCACGAGGCACATCTCCGACCGATAGATCCTAGGCAAACAGTGGCATGAACGTCCTGTCATGATGACCGCTCCAGCGGAGCCGAATCCCGACCATCCATCTCTCATCGGTCAGCAGACGACTCTGTAGTCTCTGTTGTACTTAAGTATCAAGTAGGTTCCTCGCATGAGAACCTAATAATAAGCTAGATGCAACTCCCGACTGAGAGAGTTGCATTTGCCGTGTTGTTGGATAAATTGGCACGTGGCAAGATTGTCGAACGCCACGATCGCCACCGCCCTGCAATTGGTTCTCTGCACTGCTCGACAGACCATCAGAAGAATTCGAAGCAACTCGTGTGCTGTGTGGCGCACCCCATATCTTTCTCGAACGTCGGGTGAAGCAGACATACAGTTCTGTGCTCCAGCAACCTCCGCCCTGTGTGTAACAGCTGGAGGGTGTTGCACTCAGATCGAAGTATGTAATATTCACAGATAGAGTCGCATTATGATCGAAGTCATGCGAGGGAAAGGTGTCTTGCAAGTGTTACAGATCTCCGAGGATATGCATCTACATTCCTCCCCATTCGATACAGAAGGCACGCACGTTGCCTGATTCACTGTCACTAGTCTCCTTCTTCGGCTCTTCTCCACCAACCAAGAAGCCCTTCTTGACTCCCGTACCCAAGCGACCACCGCCGACGAGGTCGAGCAGGTCGAACTCCTGGTCCCAAGACATGCCATTGCACAAGAAGTGTGAGTGGAAGCGAAGCGGGTCGCCGGGATAAGCCATGTATTGGCAGCCAAATCGAAGACCTGGCGCCATGAAGTAGCCTTTCTCATGCAGATGCTTATACACGGGGTATGAGTCAGGAACTCTGGGAAGCTCCAACGACTCTCCATTGGTAGGCGGTTGCGCTTGCAGAGGAGGATGCGAGGTCGTTGGCGTGACACCATATGGCTCCGGGCCCGCTGAGCTCTCGGTCGTTGAGATGACAGAGGGAGCTGCTTTGGGTGGTCCGCTGGTGGCAGGCGGCCCGAAGAGGGAGTCCTCGTCACCGGCTCCAAGGGGTGGAGTCGGTGGAGCAGAAGCATTGGCCGAGCCGAGTCTTCGTGCCGCAGGCCTCTTCTTCCTGTTGGGATCTGGCGTGAACATGTCGTCCGGTATGTCGTTCCAATCTCCGCTGGCCGCTCCCAACTTCTTCAGCGCTGCCTTTTTCCTGTCGTCGCTCTTCTTGGTGGCCTCGGCTGCTGCGCTCAACCCTTGCTTTCGCAAAGCGGCTTGAAACGCTTTCCTTTCGTCCACACCGAGGCCGCCGCCGAGAAAGCTCCGCTTGTGCTCAGCCACGTCGTCGACAATGTATGCCACCTTGTTCTCGACCAGCAGGCGTGCTTCTTCCGGCATGAGCTCGAGAGGCAGACCCAGGAACACGTTCTGCTGGGATGCCTGCGGGAGCGTGCCGATGAGGACACCCGAGATGTTGTGCTCCCTACGCAGGTACGTGACGACGTTGACATCGTACAGCATGTATCGGTGGGCGACTCTGAAGATGGCAATCGGCTCGGATAAAGTTGTTGACCCGTTGGCCGCCGCGTTCGTGCTTGCTGCCATGGCTTCGTGGGTTGTGTGTAAGAGCTAAATGTCCGGTCAGTTCATGGTCGATTCCAATGAGCGAATGCGTTGAGTATTGTGAATCGAGAGTGGATATCATAAAGAGCATAGCAATTTTTCTTCGTCAAGAGCGTGTAGCTTCAGGGGATTGACAGATTAAAAGTTTCTTAATCATTTGACCGAGGGTGTGTTGATGGGAGAAAGGATTGGTGGCCATACCTGTTGTGACGCTCGTGTTGTCAAACGACGAGCTGCTGTGGTGTGTTCAACTCATTGTGATGGTGAGGCTGGGAATGTAAAGGCGATGAATTGTGTCAAAAAGCCATGTCTTACTTTCTAGCGCCAAGGACGCTCGGACGCAGCTTCCCTCGACTGAAAATCTTCGCATTTCGCAACTTCGTCTTCGACTCCAACCTCATTCCATACATCAAAATCATCCACCCGGCGCATCAATGATGTCTTTGGCGTCTTCCGCACGCGCAATCTTGTCGACGAACTTCATGGGACTTGCATTTACGATGCGATGAGCTGGCATGTCTCAGACGCTGTGGGCTCCATCGCTCCGTGCCATGGTATTGAACTCAATATTGTGTCGACCACGCCTTGGTTGTCGCCTGATGTCTGATCCAGCGAGGCATTGGTAAGTCCAACACCTTGTCCCAACCCTCTCTCGAATGATGAGCCTATCACAACCGTTCTGGAGACACTTCATGATCTACGAACAAACATGCATCACCATCTGACTCTTCATCTTCTCCGCCACTTCGATGAGCAAACTACACCGGCACGCAGCCAATACTGACAGTGTCCAAGGCATCCATTCAATCCTCTGCTAATACGTCCCTTTCACAACACGGGTCCTGCTTGCTTTCGACGGTACGTTTGAGCACTTCTCTACCCTCCCCCCTTTCATGATGATCGGTTTTTCCAGTTCTGCTACCGAAGCAAAACATTATGTGGATATTGTACCTTTACCAAAACTTTGTCTGATCCGAACAATACCTTCAAACTTCATTCTTGCACGCATTCGATGGACTTGGCTAATAGAAGACGCCATAGATCCGTCACCTCGGACATCGATCAACGCGCACACGACCGCCACCCGCAACTCCCGTACACATGGTAAGTCGACCTCGAGTCTTCGCGCCCCCACCACAAAGATGATAGCACAGTCTTATCCATTCCACGAACCCTTTGGTAGCATCACCTTCCGAGTCCTCCTTCCTTATACCGTACCGCCAAAGTCTCGACCGAGGCGGGATGATCGGTTGTGGAGTTGTGGTAAGCATGCAAAGCTTCGGCTGAGCATGTGATGCCGCGTAATGGGACTTCAGAGCATTGAATCACATTGTCCGTCTTGGACTTTGTGAGGAGATGCCGGCGGGTGGGCATGCGTAAAAACGGCTTGACTGAGACCCGACGAACATTCACCATTGATCAAGCACTACTGGCTTCTTCAAACATGCACTTACTTTTGCATCACAGATTTCAATTGACCGTCTCAACCTGGAGAGCAACCAAGCGCTCACCGTTGTGGACATTCCGTCCGTCGATGCTTGCATGGCACCAGGCTCTACTTCTCCTCAGGTAAGGCGTGAATGTGATGTGTGTGGTCGCCATGCACGGCCCACACTCGACTTGGTCTCTACCGGTGTCGATGAACTGCATTTTCGCTGGCCCTTTGAAGGCTTCCACACTCCGCACGCTCCCAAAAGGTGACACAGCTATCCAGATTATTGTAGCGTGTGCGAGTTGCAGGCCATGTTCGTTTGCAGACGCTACGTATGTACAGCATTTAACAACACACAACTTGAAGTCCAGCTGCCTCCTTCGGCAACATTGTACATTCAACAGTGCCCCGTGTGATCCAAGCCGGAAGATCTGCGTTTGAACGGTTGTGGCTGTGTGGCGTCTTCGTAAATATGTTTGAGTTTCGGCAGAAGGTTTGTGGGAAATGTTTGGGCTCGTCATCAGAGAATGTCCTGTCCATGTGTCTCGACAATCATGAACAATCCTCTTGGCTACGAGTATTAGTCGCGCTGCTTCGAAGCGGCGGGTCACTGTCGTTGTAATAACCTGCTGTTATGGTAGAGCTGAGGATGAAAGAGGCGAGTTTCCCATGTTTGGTTCTGGCGACAGGGGTCAGCTCCTGAAACGTTCGAGGGCTCCGCTGCAAGTTGTTCCGTACCTGATATTTCGACAACACCACATCAACGCCAACACCGGACTCTCTCGCTCGACTCCACTTTGCAGGAGAACTGACTCGAGACCGCACGCGACGCTCATCGACTAGGCGTTCGCAGAAGTAAAGAGAGCACGCGACGCCAAAAAGTGAGAGCCGCCCTGAAGGACGCGCAATCGCACGATCCGAGACGTCCTCGACCCTACACCGACCGCCTCGCACACAGCTCAGAAGCAATCGGCGAGCCACTGTATGAGCCAACAAACATCTATGCTTTGCGCAATTTCCATAAACTCCACGACATATGCTCCCCTCTTATGTCTCGTCGGCCCAGCAAGAGAAGATGAACAGGCATGGATATGGAGGCAGCAATGGCACACCGCGAGGAGCTGGAGCATATCCCATGGGGAGCAACAAATCCGGGTTCAGCATAAGGCCGGACAAATATGAAAAGTGAGCATTTCGCAGGAGAGAAGATGCTGGGTCGAGTGCTGACATTTTGAAGATACCAGCCACGGTCATCCCGGAGTTTGTCCTTGCGGCGAAGAAGCACGCTTCTGCGAGTCGGAGGTGCATGTACGCTGCTACTCATACTGATGATCGTGTTCCCGTCCCTTCGCCCGGGTTTCCTCGTTGCGCCGCTTTCGATGGGCCTCTTATCCAGCGGGGACCCATTCCAGCTCGAGACGGTCCGATACTACGATCTTTCCCATGTCGGCGGAACGAGTCGCGGCTGGGAACGGGAAGAGCGAATACTCTTGTGTGCTCCGCTCAGAGATGCAGCGCCGCATCTCCCGATGTTCTTCTCACATCTACGAAATCTCACCTATCCGCACAATCTCATTGATCTGGCCTTTCTGGTTGGAGACAGCAAAGATAACACATTACCTATACTTTCGGATCTACTGGCGGAGCTGCAGGCGCAGCAGGATCCCAAAATGGCGTTTGGGGAGATATCGGTGATTGAGAAGAATTTTGGACAAAAAGTCAATCAGGATGTGGAGAGTCGACATGGCTTTGCCGCGCAGGCCAGTCGGAGAAAGAGCATGGCACAGGCACGCAACTGGCTGCTTTCGGCGGCACTGAGGCCTACACATAGCTGGGTATATTGGAGAGACGTGGATGTGGAGACGGCGCCGTTCACGATTTTGGAGGACTTGATGAGGCATAACAAGGATGTCATTGTTCCCAGTATGTATTACACAGGGATCAGGACGTGGATAATACTGACCGCAGAACAGACGTCTGGAGACCGCTACCGGACTGGCTGGGCGGAGAGCAACCGTACGATCTCAACAGCTGGCAGGAGTCTGAAACGGCGCTGGCGCTCGCGGAGACTCTCGATGAGGATGCAGTCATTGTGGAGGGATATGCCGAGTATGCTACCTGGAGACCGCATTTGGCATACCTGCGTGACCCATACGGCGATCCAGACATGGAGATGGAGATTGATGGGGTGGGAGGTGTCAGCATCCTGGCAAAAGCGAATGTTTTCCGAAGTGGCGTGCACTTCCCAGCTTTCAGCTTCGAGAAGCACGCGGAGACTGAAGGGTTTGGCAAGGTGAGATCTTGCCTGAAAGCGTTATACGGCGCAGCATACTGACGACTCGAACGCACAGATGGCCAAACGCATGAAGTTCTCCGTGGTCGGACTCCCTCACTATACCATCTGGCATTTGTACGAACCTAGCGTGGACGACATCCGCCATATGGAGGAGATGGAGCAGGAGCGCAAACAGCGCGAAGCAGAGGAGAAGCAGAAGAAGGAACGCGCGGAGAAGATCCAGAACCAATTCGAGGTGGCAGCAGACAAGACTCAATGGGAGAAGGACAAGGAGCAGATGAAGGGCATGACTGAGGCTGAAGCTGCCAAACGAGCTGCCAGATTGGCCGCGCGGAAGGCTGAGGCGGTTGTTGACAAAAGCTCTGGCGATCAACATGCATCCGAGAAACAAGCCGAAGAGGCTGCACCACAAAAAGCAGGATGATGGAAGGTAGAACTCGGTGAGGAGCATCCGGCTTCTCCGCATTTTCGATACGGCTCTTGAGCTCGGGTCACCCGAATAGACAGCGTGGCCACTGGACTGGTGGACTACTGCCTCGACCTGTCTCCTGCAATGAGGGCAACATCGAGGGCCGGTCGAACGAAGACCATGTTACGGTCTGCGAGGCTGAAGCCGCATTCGTGGACAGTTGAGGGCGGCCTCAGCGTATACTTGAACGAACACGATGATGGAGAATATGGAGAAAAACATGAGCAATCGAGGGCAGATCACAATGCCTTGCGGCAATGGCTGTTTCGGGCATGGGACATCATAGCGGAGCATAAGCCTACACATGGCTGAATAGATGACTTAGAACGTGTTCGGATCGTACAAAAGACGTTCAAATTGACCTCCTTCACGGCTGTAGCCTTCTTGCATGCATGTGTCGTGTGCTCGTTGATCTGCAAGACTAACAGCTGTCTTCGGCTGATCTCCACGATCTTGGCGCGTGTTGTCGGGCCCCATGCTTCACGAACTTGAGGCTTGTTTCCGCTCTCTACTTAACTTTCTACAGCTCCCAACACAATCGTCCGGAATGAGGTGGTCGGGTCTTCGCGAGTGATAAATGGTTTCCACTTCGTCAGTGCAATAAGCCACGGCACCACGAGCCCCGAGAAATAATACTGTCTCTTCCAAAGCCGAGACATTGAGCTGGAAGAGGCCTATCTGGCCACTCTCGAACGAGCAACCTGCTCTTGCCACGATTGTCTGCCACCATGGCGGACAGCATACTCGAAGGGCAACAGGCCATTACCGTCGCCATCGATCCCGTTGCATTGGTCGTCACAGAATGCATTACCGTCACGTCTGCGATGCGCAAGCACGCCCGATGGGCACACTCTTCCATATCCTCCATTCTCGGCGGCAGCAACTCTCCTCGAAGCTCCACAAGCGATGCCCGCGACGCGAACCACATTCGAAATCGAGCTAGCAGCAAGATTGATCTGATCGAGGATGGCGGACTACTATCCTCACGATGGGGCCTTCGCGGCAAGAAGGGGCAGAGCATGCAGGACAACCCATTGATGAGTGCTTTTGCGAAGCTACGCGCGGATCTGAAGCATTGCAAGGATATACAAGAGTTCGATACGCCGAGTCTTCTGCAGCCGTTTCTTCAGGTCATTCGAAGCTCAAGTACCACCGCTCCAATCACGAGTCTGGCACTCATTGCGATCACGAAGATGCTGGCTTATAACGTTGTGAATCCGAGGAGTCCAAACTTCAGTCATGGCATGCAGCTGCTGGCGGCAACTGTCACGCACTGTCGATTCGAGGGAGACAATAGCCCAAGTGATGAGGTGGTGTTTCTCCGGATATTGAAGTTGATGGAGGATATGATCTGTGGGTCTTCGGGAGAAGTGCTGGGTGACCAGAGTGTCTGTGAGATGATGGAGTGCGCGTTGTCAATCTGCTGTCATCTGAGAATGAGCGAGGTCTTGAGGCGCAGCGCGGAGATCAGCATGGTTACAATGTGTCAGACCATCTTTGGCAGGCTCAAGACACTGGAAGCAGAATTTGGGAAAAAGGTGAATACCATGGAGGACTCAGTACCGCAGCAGGACATGGACGCCGCGAAAATCGACTCCTCGCCGAATGGAGATCATGGACCGGACTCGATGAAGCAGATGCGGACAAATTCGAGCTTGGAGGTCGCTGCAAGCAATACAGATCGATCGTCAATTGATGCGAACACAAGTCAGCTTGATCTGTCAAGACCGGAAGGGGAAGACGGAGAAGTGATCGACGTGAAGCCGTATGGACTGCCTTCGATAAGAGAGTTGTTTCGAGTATTGTCTGATCTTCTGGACCCACACGATCGTCAAAGAACCGACACACTCCGCGTCATGGCTTTGCGAATAGTCAATGTCGCCTTGGAGGTTGCAGGTCCGAGCATCGCAAACCATCCAAGTCTGGCGTCTCTGGCAAAGGACACCATGTGCCGAAATCTCTTCCAGCTGGTCCGCTCAGAGAACATCGCCATCCTGCACGAATCGCTTCGAGTTGCCGGAACTTTGCTTGCGACTTGCAGAAACGTGCTTAAACTTCAGCAGGAGCTCTTCTTGTCATACATTGTCGCCTGCCTACATCCTCGAGTCCCAATCCCGGATGAGCCAAATATCGACCCGTCACTATACGCCGGAGTACCGCAAGCTCCTACGCTGGTACGGCCCCAAGCGGCCGGGCCTGCTGCAACTCCAAGTAGTGGTCGCTCGACGCCTGTTCCCGTTCGAGATCGACAAAAGCTGGGCATGGAAGGCGGATCTCGCAAACCTGATGCTCGGGAGGCTATGGTCGAGAGCATCGGCGGTCTTGTGCGCGTTCCGAGTTTCATGGCTGAGCTTTTCGTCAACTACGACTGCGAGGTTGACAGAAGCGACTTGTGCGCAGACATGGTCGGCTTGCTCTCCAGAAATGCTTTCCCAGACTCGGCGACGTGGAGTACAACGAACGTGCCGCCTCTTTGCCTAGACTCGCTGCTAGGATATGTTCAATTCATCGCCGAGCGAATGGACGAGAAACCAGTCGTGGATGGTCTTCCTGACAAGAAGGAGCTGCAAGACCGCAGAAGACAGAAAAAGGTCATCATCAAAGGCGCCAGCAAGTTCAACGAGAATCCAAAGGGAGGGCTGGCATATCTCGCTGCGCAAGGCATCATTAGCGATCCCAACGATCCACATTCCGTGGTGAAGTTCCTCCACGGCACAACTCGAGTAGACAAAAGGGTTCTCGGCGAGTACATCTCGAAGAAGTCCAACGAACCCATTCTTGACGCATTCATGGATTTGTTCGACTTCAAGGATCATCGAATCGACGAAGCGCTTCGGCAATTGCTCAATAGCTTCCGTCTACCTGGAGAGGCTGCACTCATCGCGCGAATTGTGACGGTATTCAGCACGAAGTACTTTGAAGTCGCGAAACCCGAGCACATTGAGGACATCGACTCGGTGTTTGTGCTGACTTATGCGATTATCATGTTGAACACGGATCAGTACAACCCCAACGTCAAAGGCCAGAACCGAATGAAGTTTGAAGACTTTGCTAAGAACCTGCGCGGCGTCAATGGTGGTAAGTCGGACTTTGACCAAGGACTTCTCCAGGAGATCTACGACGCCATTAAGAGCCGCGAGATCGTTCTTCCCGAAGAGCACGAGAACAAGCATGCTTTTGAGCACGCTTGGAAAGAGCTGCTCGTCAAGACCGCAACCGCCGAGGATCTGGTCATCTGCGAGACGAACCTGTATGATGCGGACATGTTCTCAGCTACCTGGAGACCGATCGTCGCGACGCTGAACTACGTCTTCGTTTCGGCGACCGAAGATGCGGTCTTTCAGAGAGTCATTGCTGGCTACAATCAGTGCGCGCAGATCGCAGCCAAGTATGAGATTAGCGAATGTCTGGATTACATCATCCTGTCGCTGGCGAAGATCAGCTCGCTGGCAACTGAGACGCCCCCAAGCACTAGTCTGAATACTGAGGTCCAGGCGAGTGGGAAGAGCATCATGGTCAGCAAATTCGCAGTCGATTTTGGTAGGGACAACAAGGCTGAATTGGCGACCTTGGTACTCTTTCGAATCATCAACGGGCACGAGGGTGCAATTCGGGATGGATGGACACACGTAAGTTTTGGCGCTCATTGGAACCATCACCATTTGCTAATGCTCTCGCAGATCGTCAGAATCATTGTCAACCTCTTTGTCAACTCTCTGATCCCGACATCATTCACCTCCATCTCACGCGATCTGGATCTCCCTGCTATACCTCTGCAATCTCCGGCACAAGTCATTGAGCGCAATGAGAAATCCACGGATGTTGGACTCTTCAGTGCATTCACAAGCTACGTCAGCAGCGTCATGAACGATGAGCCGCCAGAGCCGAATGAGCAGGAAATCGAGGCAACGCTGACCACAGTCGACTGCATCAATGCTTGTCACTTCGAAGAGATACTCGGGAACGTCAGCGAGCTACCAGTCGCGTCACTCAAGTCGTTGACCATGTCACTGCTCGCGCACCTGCCTGAGCAAGGCTCTCCCAGGGTAATATCGGTCAAACCAGAGCTCCCGTCACCGCGCACGAACGGCACGAAATCGTCAGCAGACCAGCCGGAGTACAATCCGGCAGTTGTCTATGTTCTGGAACTGGCGACGATACTAGCATTGAGGGACGAAGAAACGATCAACACTCTAGGCGCCGACGTCGCCGAGGCACTGCAGAGTGTGATTGGAGATTCTGGTCGATTGCATCCAGTCGCGCTGAGCAGGACAGTGTTCTATCTGCTCAGTCTTCTTCGAGCAAGCAACGACCACGGTTACATTCGCGCACCGGTCGTTCTGCACGGCATTTCGAGCTTCCGCCAAGAGGTTCTGAAGCAGTGCGCTCAACCCGTACTGAAGGGTCTCCATGGCTGCATCAGTGGCCCTGCCGAACTCAAGAACGAGTTGGCATCAAGTCCGGATTTCTGGGCGGTGCTTCATAGCTTGCAACCACAGCCCGATGCTGCAGCTCTGGTGTTCCAGATCTCGGAGTCTGTTGCAGACGGGCCGAACCCTGCAATCACGCCGGACAATTACGATGCCTGTGTCGCTTTGCTCAATGCGTTTGCCACTGCCGGAAGTGTCGGCGCCGCTCGAGAACAAAAGTCGGGCAAGCGTGGCTCGCGACAAGCATCACCGCCGGAAAAGCCGGCCAAGAAAGACGAAGCGGTCGCGAGAGGCACGCGCGCCATCTCCATCGTTTCATCGCTCGCCCGCCGCGTGCCGGTTCTGATCAAGCAGTCACAACTTGAGACTAACGAGGCATGGAGAGCGTACTGGTCGCCCATCTTCCGCTGTCTAGCCACCCAATGCGTCAATCCCTGCCGCGAGATCCGCCAGCAAGCGTTCTCTTCCCTGCAACGCTGCTTGCTGTCCTCCGAACTCGCCTCTCCCGATCACACCGAATGGACGAACATCTTCGGTGAGGTCCTCTTCCCTCTCATCAACCAACTCCTCAAACCTGAAGTCTACCAGACCGACCCCGCTGGAATGGCCGAAACCCGCGTGCAGGCGGCACAACTTCTGTGCAAGATCTTCCTCCACTATCTGGTATTGCTCAGCGAATGGGATGGCGTGCTTGACCTCTGGATCAAGATCCTCGCCATCATGGATCGATTCATGAACTCGGGCCAAAGCGACATGCTGGTCGAAGCCGTACCGGAGTCGCTGAAGAACATTCTGCTAGTCATGAGCAGCGGCGGACAGCTTGCTCCGCCGCCTGCTGATGGCGACAAAGACGAACGTTCAGAGACACAGCAGAAGTTGTGGGCAGAGACTTGGGAGAGACTGCACAAGTTCCTACCAGATCTGATGCCGGAGGTCCTTCCTGAGGCGCCCAACAAGCCAAAGGCTGCGAATGTCGTCGTTCCTGTGAAGACCGAGACGGAGGAAGAGGCGCCCAGACTGAGTGCTACGAACGAGGCCGAGCCAACCGCTGCATAGCGGTACCGGACTTGGTCATGCGGGAACTGTATGGGAGCGGGATTTTGCATAGCGAGGGCGTTGGTCAGCGCGAATAGATGATGAAGGGCGATGGTCTTAGCGTAGGATATGTAGAATAGTGAACGAAATACTCGTTACCTTTTTGCGACGAAGAGCGCTGTTGTTCTGCTTCCCGTATGCTGTATCTGGCTCCTCCTGCCCACGACTATTATAGTGGTATCAATGTGGTAATCTACATCCTCCTATTCCTCTATTCATACAGCTTCTGGGTGATTGGATTGAGCGCCTAGCTCAACAGTCATGCGCTGATCTAAGCCCTCACCGATGCAGCACATCATCTATATCCATTCTCCGTCTCTTCTTTGGCGACTCCTGTCTGCCATCTTCGTCTGACTCGCTCCGTCGCAGCGGCGCCTGTCCAGTCGGGAGTGCAGTAGAAGGGCCCGCGATTGGATATGGGCTTTGCAATGGCGTTCGATTCCCCACGATCGGCGGCAGCTGTAGACTTGGTGGAGGTGCGGGCGCCGCTTGGGTTTCTCGTGAAGAGGCGCGTGGCGTGAACGCCGTTGTTTCTGTCGGAGGTTCTGCGATTGAAAGTCTGGGCGTGCCTAAAGGAGTGGTCTGATAAGATGGGTAAACCGATGCTTGTGAGACCTGTCGATGAAGCGGTGGCATTGGAAGATGTGGCGGCGGATATGATCTAGGCGCCATTTGCTGTACTGCAGGACGATTTGTCTGAGGCGTGGGTTGTGCGGGAAGCATTGGAAGTTCGGTATATGGTACGAATCCTGCTCGCTGCGGGCGATCAGGTGGCGAAGTTCGCATGCTGTGGCTGTCCGGAGGACTTCTTCTAAAGGCAGGAGGGTTGATCTGAGGTTGTGCAGGCATTTCCACTGGTCGAAAACTTGGAAGCGTTACCGCGACGAAGTATGCGTTGGCCTTTCCCAGTCTAATCCGTGCCGGAAACGGTGCTTCTGATGGCCCTCCTTGTAGTCGATGCCACGTGTACGTGCGGTCGTCAAAGCCGTGGGTGTACCGATCGACGTCCAATTCGGAAGCACCGCCAAGAGGATCGTGACCTTGTTGCATGATTGGAGGCATGTATACAGGTTCTCGTGCTTCTCGTTCTCCTCGTAGACGGTTCCGAAGGTTGAAGAAGCTTTCGCCGTCCGCGAAGCCCGCAAGGTCGCTGATCTGCCTGCCAGTAGGATCGCGTCCACCATTCATTATCTGCCGGAATGGACCGTTCGCCTTAATCACGAGTAGATCCATGTCTAAGTAAGCGGTAGGAACTTCATATCTGGCTTTGGTGCTGGTGGGCTGATACCCAAAGGCAGGTTGTAGTGTAGTTTGCTGTCGTGGGAAGTGGTGCGGCGGGCTCCGTTCAAATGCTGAGCCTTCGCTGCCTTGTGAGCGGATCGAGCGGAAGGACTCTGTACGCCGATGTCGAGGGGCAGCAATTGGTCGTGATTGAGCGATGATGTTTCCCGCGGCGATCGTCGAAAATGACCGAGATTGTGATGCTAATTGCTCAGCCTTGAATTCGCCCTCCTCTCGTAATCGTGGTCGGCCGCGCTTTTTGTGCTGTACGTCGACGCAACTATCCTGATGTACGTGTCAATGTAGGCCGGCGAGTAGTAGAGGCGTAAAGGGCGCGTACCTGCTTTCCAGAAGCGACACAACGCGTGCACGGGCGGCCGACATCGCAGCTGAGGTGTGCTCTTTTGCAATTAATACATGCCGAAGCTACGTGGGCTTTCGATTTGCGCCCTCCACGCGAACTTGTTGAGTGGTGAACACTTGAAGTCGAGGATGCTGACTGCGCGGAAGGTTGCGAGGTTGGCTGCAATGAATAGGGTCCTGGTTGAAACGTAGACGGTCCTGGTATGTTGTGACTAGCTTGTTCTTGTCGATGAGCGGATGGCATGTGGAGCGCATGGCCCGAGAGAGGCCTGTCGATCTCGTAGTGCCGTCGTATAGGATCGTAAAATGGTGAAGCAGGTGCAGTCGCCGCGAGCGCTAGCGTAGACATTGGAGACGTACTACTGCGAGGAGCTGCACTTGTAGAGACTTGCGCGTCGCGGATGGAAGAGACAGGTTCATGATGAGGTATCCTCGGTGGGGATGGAGAGTTTGACATCGACGACAGAGGATCTGAAACCTTTCCGCAGCGAACCAGACGGATGAGTAGGCGTAATTTGCGTTTCACGCTGTCCAGAGATCCGCCGCCGAGGTGCTCTCTGAGTGAGAGACAGAATGCAATGAACGGCACGGTCCCGTCAATCATCGCTCCCGTCAGACCCAGCCTGGACTGAGCCTTGAGCAAGGGGAATATTGCCTTTTTCTCCGAGATATGAGTCGCGTGGTAGGATGAGCGCGGTGGCTTCAGAGTATTGACATGTAATTCCGAATCTACAACGTTTGTCTTGTGCGATACCAGGCGAAGGAGAGTCAATTCGTAAATGGCGCCCGCAAGCGGTCAACGGAGCGAGATTGAAGCGTCAGCTTGTTGGTGGTATCTCATGGTATTCGTTCGGAGGCCCCCTCGGGTAAGGTCGCGGCCTAGTTTTGCTGGTACCAAAAGTCCGACTTAGTGGCCGGGCCTTTTTTGCGATGATGGATGTGAGACTTTCGTCAGTGGTGACAATGTCTTGAACAGCAGCCGCGAAGTGTGAGTTGTGCGGCGTAGAAGCAACCGCGACAGTGTCCTGAGCGGTTCAGGAAAAGACATCCGATACACCTTCCAGTGCATAATCCATGCAGTCAAGCGCAACGGCTTGGCTGCGAGCTTTCAGTGCAGGAGCGGACCGCAGAATAGCCAGCCACGATCGGGCGGATTGATGTGCTGCTTCCAAGATCGAAGCTTCGACCAGAGGTTAACGGGTCGTAGTATCGGTCGGCGTAGAGGCTGATTCCACGTGGCTATGCTGAAAGATGGCTGCTCGTAAGTCCAAGAGGGCGGATCGTTGTACTCCGGCTTGTGATCTGAGACACTCCCTCTGAGATGAGCTGCGGGCTTAAGCAGAGTTTTCGGAAAACGTTGGCGAAAACGTTGGTACTGTGTATACAGATCACATCAGCCGGACATGCTGAAATCGTGCTTAGCGAGGCTTGACCCGGTCAACATGTCCCGACAGTCCTTCGGCGATATTCAATGCATTGCTATTTGCATCGTGCTCGATTGTGGGCGCAATGGCTTCCGCTGACAGTATTCCGCGGGGCCGAAGCTCCCACCATATTATACGCAGCCACACCTCCGACGGCGCAGCACGCATCTTGCGCTGAATAATGTTCCAGCACAGTCTCAGACAACCCATTGATACACCAAAGCGTTCGAATACGAAGAAGTGACCTTGTGGGTTGACATCGTCGAGGAGGACTTTGCATTAGACAAAGTGGCTGGTTTCAACGCTCAAGACGATTATTGATCGCCAACGCCTGTCAACGGCTTTGAACGGCGCTCCGAGTCGAACTTCCCGGCCTGCGAGCGATTTGCAGAGGTTTGAACGACGGTGATGATGAGACGGAACCTGTCGGCCAGCCTGCAATGCACTGTGGCGCCAGTACCTTGCGACTTGGTCTGGCGTGGGGTTCGGGGCGACTCGATTGCAGCCATGAGGTGGTGCTAAAACCAATCAAAACGCGAGCGCCCAGGAGCTTCCAGCATGTTTACGTCGCTTTCATCCGCCGTGAGTGCGAAGGAATGGAGTCCGGAGCGAACAATCCTCGTGGGTCCAGACGTATGCACACCGGTGGACGCAACAAACGGGGCGGTACCTGGGCTACAATCTTTGCCGATATGCACAGTACGAGGGCGTCCAGATCTCCGGCGTACTCACGGAAACCTGAGGATCAATCTGCAGGTGAGAGGAGCCGAAGGCTGAGGCCCGAAGTCCTGTGGAAGACCTTGCGTGACTTGCTCTGCAGCGCATAGTCCGCGCATGCCGGAGACGACGGCGCGAGTCCGCGCGTCTTTCGAGTTGGAGGAGGCATCCAGTACATTCGGATCAGTCGTCTCGCTCGCGCTCTCCGCATTCAGTGAAGATGTTTGAACATGTAGACGTGACGTCTCAAAGTCCTGCGTGCATCCGTGCCGCGGTGCGCTATTTCGCACTACAGCAGCAAGGGTCTAAATATAGCACCTACTCCAAACTCGACTTCATGTATTCTCTTTCCTCCTGGTTGTGTCTGCGATCATTACGATTGATGTCGCTTCTCCGATACCGCCCAGTTCACGCTTTCGAGTAGAGCCTCATGGTCGCCTCTACTGCAGGAACAAATCCCACGTGGACCAGAGCCGCTGGTAGTATTCTACGCCTCCCGATGCCGCTTGCCCAGCCTCTGTTCCGCATCGAACCGGACACTCCCACAGACGCCTCTCACTCGGCATCGCCGTTAGAATTTCCTAAGGCAGACCTCGCTACTCAAATGTGTCTCATACATGCAAGACATATCGGCCAGTTCTGAGGACGTGACCGGCTCCCGGCTCGGATGACGATGATTTCCTGCCACAATAAATTCCGAGGGTTAAACGGGCAGATTCTCGGAAGCGAAAGACGTCGCTCCCGCGCGAGTCTCAGAGACTCAGACAATGGCCTTCTCCGACCGCGGCAATACCCTTTCAATAGACGTTGTGACGGTGTTCGCCGGGACTCATGAACGCTTGAAGTGCCCCTTCCGCGCGCACAGGTCGTTGTGCAGTCTCTCAGCCTTAAAGACAATGGTCGGCGGAAGCCACAGCGGTACATGTCGCGTTCCGCGACGCTCTGGGTGTTGTGTTTTCCGCCAGATGGCCTGGGTAAATGTGGTAGACGTAAACCTTCGGCATTGTATTCTCGCTGTTCGCAGCTCGGCCGTTTGAAAATGGTTCCTGTCATAACGCGCCCGCTCAGGTACAACGTCGAAGCAGCAGTCTAATCAAACGTCGCTCCTGCGATGGTCTATAGACGTTCTTCAAGGCGGCTAAACATTTCCACCTCAGCCCTCGATGTTATAAAAGGCGACAGATCTCGAGGACCTAGACAACCAACCCATCGCCTTCGGTGGTCCTTGCACTGTCTCACAGCGCGAGACACTCGTATTGTTGCAGTAGTTCCAAGGCATCAAGGTCAACATGTGCGAGATCAGCCAAGACTGACGTGTCTCGCGGCGTCCAGGAGGTAATGTTCCGTGGAATCTGGTCACTCACCCTGACCGTCCGGCCTTCTCACCACAAATGCTCCACGAAGAGGTCGAGACCTTTCAACGTGGGGGCGAATATCTTTGTGCAGTCCCGGAACACTCATTGATTCACATGCGTTGATTGTGGAATCGATACCTGCCCTGGGAAAGGGTTTCAATCGCAATCCTGGCTCACGACATCATGTGAGCAAAACCTCGACCTGACTTGGCCAGTGTCTGAGGAGGTTTCGATGTTGCCATGGGAGTCTCGCCTTGGTACAGATGTTCCTTGCATCATCATTGCGACGGATACGGGCAATGAGTAAACGAATCGCCCATGGAAACCTTGCACTCGGCGCGGAAGCCCTTGGCTTGGGCAGTGTCGCGATGTTGAGCACAAACAGACGGAGCACGCTGCGCCGATCACACTGGCGAAGAAGCAAGAGTGGCCGATTGTGGTACATGAAGTGGCATGTTTGCTGAAGCTGTACTGTTACATCCGAAATTTCCTCGTCGCACTTCAAGCAAGAAATAGGTTCTCGACTGCTCGCTCTGCGCACCTTTCGTAACGCCGTTTCCCATTCTTGTCCGTCCCCAACTCGCAACTCGCTGGTCGGTTTATTCATTAGGTAACCTCCGTGGACCATTTTGCAAAGGCCAAAACGCCCTGGCACGCAATCATGCAACCACACCCAAACGCCTTGATACAGTCCGTTCGTTTTTATCGATAGAATTCACCCCTCTTGACATTGACGCCGTACTCGCCCACCGCCATACCCAAATCTTCCATGGTGAGCACAGTCCGACCTTGACCGGCGCCTGCACCTCCACCTCCATATCCCGCACGTGGTCCGCCTAAAGGTGCCGCCTTACCAACATCTTTCTTCCCACCCTTTCCAGCGCCATCCGCGCCCTCACCGCCTTGCGGCATATTCATTCCAAATCCCGCGGCACCTCCAAGACCCGTTAGAGGATTGTTGGACGTGGTGTTCGTGCTACGAATCCGGCTGTATTGGTATGCGTCGGCTGCAATGTCTGCGATGAACTTCTGCGTCGCAAGAGCGAGGAGTCGGGCGAGACGACGATCGGTCTCGGGCGGTGGTGGGAGACCCGCGAGTGTGAGGTAGTAGTCTGTGACGGCGTCGGGGATGAGAGGAGCGTAGTCGTCCATCTTTCCTAGGAACTCGCGCAGAGAGGTATCTTTCTTTTGAGGTATCCGTGGTTCGAGAACAGTAGGTATTGCTGGAAGACCATTGGTCTCGTGTGCTGAGGTAGGTGCTGGCGCATCTTGTGCGGTGTCCATGGCCATCGTGTCTGTGGAGGAGTTGGGGTTGATCTCGGCGTCAAGGTCGCGGTCAGGTAGAGTGTCGAGTACAGCGTCTTCGCTGGTTTGTGTCGGTTGGATCGAGGGCACCTCGTTCGTGGAAGGTTTAGCGTCTACCTGAGGCTCCGCACTGGTGGTTGCTGGCGGCAGTGCGCTGGCCGTGGTACCTGAATCGGCTCCATCATCGGCCATGTTTGCGGTTGCGCTTCACGTGCGCTGCTCGCATGTGAAAGTCCCGGGCTCAATTCACGCAGCTCAACGTCGCTGGAAGGCGCATGTGACGATGTAATCTGGCCGATTGGAGTGTTTTGGTTGCTCGCAACAAATGTGAGATAATTGAAGGCACGTGCAAGTGATGTAGCGAATGTGAAGGTCGAGCACGTCGAGCACCAGCACGCTAGCTCTGTGAGCGATCCCGCCGGGGGATCTTCGGCTCCACGCTGCTCCCGACTCGACAGCAGAACATGAGTGAGGTATCGCATATTGGAGATAGGATTGTATGGATACTAAGGTAGATCTCAAGCAGCAATGCGGTGTTGATTTATAGTAGACTCGAGGCAGTTGTGGCACAAGAAGAATTGGAAGGCGACACAAATCCAGCATTCACGGCGTACTTGAGCAAGTGCAGTACGAACCATCGTGATTGCGGGAGTACGAAAGAGCAGTCGCTGTCCGTCCCACTGTAGGGATGAAGCAGCCACTACTCTTCTTTCTCGTGAGCAAGTGTACTCCCCCTTTGCACCCTCGCCGGCTCTCCCGTGTGCTTCGGCGTGCTTTGTCCTCTCGCAATCGTGCGATATAACGCCAGCTCTGAACCCCATAAGCTGCTTACTCCCAATATCTCATCCAGGCGCCGAACACCGAGTCTGACACAATATCTCCACTGACCGTGACTGCCTCGCAGATAGCAGCGGGGCCGTGCAGTCCATATCGACAAGTTTGTTCGTACACATAATGTACACCTCTTTATTCCTCCATGTTCATCAACCCGGAGCCCCCTCACCATGATCATATGCCCTTCGAAGACGACGGTCGCCATTTCGTCTTGCCCGAGAGTAATGCCTTCGCTTGCTCTCTCATCCTCTCTCTTCGCTCCTTGTTTTCCATCGCATCTCCCGTCGAGCCCGACAAATCCTGCTGCTTGTCCTGCTCCTTTTCTGCAGCCTCCACCGTCTCCATGTTCCACTCTGAAAAGTCCTCCGGTTCTTCGGGCCAGACAAAAGGTTTCGCAAGCTGAACGGTCATGTGCTTGTGGGCCTTTGGGCGATGCCATCGGCGCGGCGCCGGTCGAATATCACTCTCTCTACCAGACCTTACGCGCTGTTGTTTGACGTAGCTTTGTACTGAGAAGATCTCCACTTTGTAGACGTGCCAGAGATAATCGCGGAGGTCGAGTTTGCTGAAGAAGAGTGGTACGCGGAAATGGGCGTGATTGGGTCCATGCTTACTGCGGAGGAGTGTGACGCGGATATCTGGTCTGCAATGTTGTCAGTCGAGGCAATATACGACCCTAGGATGGCCAGGAGGACTCACAGGCAGAGCTCTTTCAGGCCGACTTTGAAAGACGGAAGAGCCATTGGTAGAGCCATTGGTAGACGCTGGCGTGGCCTTGGTTGATGTCAGGGAGACGAGCTTCGATGCGCGATGTTTGAGCCAAAGCGTTCCAGACGCTGTGAATCCGCGGTTCGTCTGGTATCAGTGCGAACAGTGTACTTGTGTCGGAAGATGATGAGATCAATTCACGATCGAAGTCGATCTCGAAGTTCATGATGAGGCGGAAGTGGAGGTCGGGGAAGAAAATGGTGGGACGGCGTCTACGCGATGGCCGACAGTCAACAGCACTTCGAACGTTTCATTGGGCCGAAGGCCCTATAATAGTCGACTGCTTTTGAAAAAACGGATTAAGGTTTCATTGGCTCACAGCCAAAGTTGAAAAGTAACAACCACGTGACCTTAGCACGTGAATCCGCTCTGTCCGCTGCCGCCGGCAGGTAGAGGGGGGTCCTAGGGGGTCTCCCCCTAGAATAGAAAAGCAGTAGACTTCTATATTTAAGTCGCACTATTATAGGTAGTCCTTCGGCCTAACTATTTAAGAAACCGGAGTGCTCCGGCGAAAACTGCAAAGCTTAGCGGCAGTTTAAACAGAGTACGGAGTTAGTCTTAGACACTTAGACTACCTCGCGTATTAGGCTAATTAGGTATAAGCACTCTAGCATCCGATAGCAAAACGGAAATTTCCGGAATCTAAACGCCTAACGCCTACATCGCAATCTCTCTCTCTTTTGCAATATAATATAATAAAATAACGCAATACCTATATATCTTAATACTCCGTAGAAAGTAAAGGTGCTTAGTGTATAAGAATATGCGGATTATATCGCGAAAAAGGACGGCAAAAAGAGGAAGAGAGTAGGCAAAGAACTCTCGGAATGTTTTACACTTAGAGAGCCGCAGATTTCGAAGATTATTTCGAATAAATAACTACGACAAATACTCGAGTACGAGATACGAGGCGGGCAGCGCGGAGACGAAGAAAGGAATCTTATAAGCGGAGACCTCGATAAATGCGTAAAGATTTTCGAAAGACACGGATACGAAGAATATAATATTTCGACTAGCGCTCTTCGATACGAAGCAAACCTCCCGCGCGTCTGCAAACGAACAATATAACGCGGCCTAAAACTATAAGGCTATAGTAAGCATATTGCCGCTACGGAAGAGGAACTTACGCCCGAGTACGCTATAATATAAGTTACTACTGCGAAGAAACTACTACAAAAATTCCCGAATAAGGCAAGTTAGCGCCGCGTTCGATTTTGCAACAAGCTATATTACGGATTCGGCAGCAAAGAGAATATACACTATATCTATTAAAAGGCCGGAAAGTTTAAAAGATATAAACCGGATTGCGTCCGCTATATACCGAATCGAAAAGAAGAAGCGAAAGCGCGAAAAGCCTCGAAAAAAAACGCGCCGAAACGAGACGATATCGATAGTATACCTCGCGCAGACGAAGAGACAAAAGAAGTACATTTCTACGCGGTTGTCGGCTATAACTATAAAGCGCCGCTTTACGAGTATACTATTCCTACGAATAAGAATAGAAAGATATCGGCAAACGAGTATATTCGAATTCTACGCGAGTATATAAAGCCCGCAATCGATGCCGGCGAGGATTTTGTTTTAGAAGAAGACTAAGACGGCGTATATTCGGCAAAGAAGGTTATTAAATATAAAGAGTCTATCGGACTCGACTATTACCTTAACGCGCCGGGCTCGCCGGATCTATCTGTCTTAGAAAACCCGTGCGCGAGTATATCGAAGAACAAGTTTCGAAAAGGCCCGCGTTATACTCTCGAGGTATTATAGGGTGCAGTCCTAGTACTACCTATAACATCTAAGCATACTTTATTAGCAGCTTTATAAGCAGCTGCCTCGCCGCAGCTCGATTCTACGAGACTAAGATCTATCTCTACGCCTACGCCTACGCCTACGCCCCCGAGACCTTAATTTATCTTCTAGACTAAGCCTACGAAGAACGAGATTACGAACGGTAAGTACGCGCAGGAATAGCGTAGGTACTAGTTTCCTTAATTCTATCTCTATAACTACCGAGCGACACGCGCCGACCTTTAGAAACAACAGAAGAAGCCTAAGGGCAAGCTCGTTCGACCTAGTTCTAGGAAGCGCGAGAAGAGCGCAGATAAGAAGATAGCCTCTAATCGTACCTAGTCTTAGGGCGGTACGCAGAACACTTAGAGCACCTTGCAAAACACCTCGCAGGAAGCGTAGCAGGCGTAGGGCAACCCTCGCGCCCCGAGTTACGCCCGCGCATCGAGTCGAAATCGCGCTCTAACTGCACCTATAAAGAGCGCATTGCGCAGCACCTAGCCTCCCTACTAGTACGAAGAGGAGGATAACCTAGACAGTATGCTTCGAGATAATAAGGCGAATAAGAGTAAGGACATCGGTAGTAAAATGCTAGACAACTCGCAACAGGCTAACAATAAGCCGGTCGAGCGGTTTAGTAATACAGGTCTGTATATTACCCCCTTCGACCTAATAGCTATAATTCCGCTAGCCGGTAGGGGTATTACCGACTCCGACGGACGCCTAGGCCTGCTATACAATAAGGCCGACTTCGAGTTCGACGGCCTAGCAGACTTAACGACTAAGTTTAATTACGCCCTAAGCCGCTTCTACGACGTCCTCTATAGGACTACTAAGTTCCTAAGGAAGATTAGTCTTACTAATGCTAATCTAGAGGCAAAGCTGCGCGACTTAGCGGCTAACAACGCTACCTTAAGCACGAAGCTTAAGAAGTATGTGTCTTAGCGTAAGAAGATTACGGCGTTCGTTAAGGGATTATAGACGGACATTTCGACCTAGAAGCGCAAGTGCGCCTTATCTATAGAGCAATTAGATAAGTCTATATAGAGGGAATAGGAACTAGAGGAATAGGTCGAGGAGCTTTAGAAGTAGAACTCCGGGTACGAGGACGAGATTAAGGCCTTTATACTTTACTTTAAGGCTAAGCGCAACATAACCCGCGAGCGTTTCGACACCCTCCTCGCTACGAAGACGCCGAATATAAAGGCTCGCGTGCAATAGATGCGCGCATCGACATAGATACCCTAGGTAAATACTAAGGACCCGGACTAGTTAGAAGACGAGCTTAATACTATACTTAATAACGAGGACGAAGACGAGGACGGTTTCGAGGGGACTCTAACGCCCTAGCCGCAACAACCGCAAACTCCTAAGCCTATCGTCCCGCAGACGCCTTAAGGGCCTCTAAAGTCTAAACACCGTACCTACGCTAACGCCCTCGTTAAGCCCGTCGTCCGCGGACGCACGCTACGCCGGGAGTAGTCTATTATGCGCATAGCGATCGTGCGCCCGGCTGCCTCGCTAGCGCCCTCGATAGCATTATTCGGTAGTACGCATTAGTTAAGAAAAGTTATGTTTAAGAAGCCGGACAAGTAGTTCGGTAATAAAGATAAGGACACGATGTTATATAGCGAGTAGAAGCAGAAGATTTCTGAGTACGAATCGCACTATTATACCGGTCCGAAGCACTGCGTTAATGCCTACGTCGCTTAGACTAGCGGACAGGTATAGAAGAAGCTCTAGCCTCGCATAAACACGAAGGGCTTCGAGACGGTAGAGGAGGTTCTCGCTCTCCTTACGACCTTTTACGGCACGCACTACGAAGACGCGCATATGCAGAGCAAATTCTAGTCGCTTTAGATAGCCCTAGATGCCCGGGTCGACAACTTTTTGTCTAAGTTTGCTAAGTGTGTTATATACGTTAATCTTAGCCCCGCCGCTAAGGCCTACTACTTGCAGCTTAAAGTTAAGAAGACGCGCTTCGGCCTATACTTAATTAGCAAGACGCACGACACCGCGGAGGATCTTAAGACGACGCTGCGCCGCATTAAGATAGACTTAGATTGTTAGGTTTAAGTAAAGCCTTCGGCAGCCTTAGCTCCTAGTGCCCCGGCTACTGCGGGGACTAGCAAGAAAGCCGCAGGCGGGGGAGCGAGTGCGGCCGCAGGCAAGAAGTATTAGGATCGCACTTTCTTAGGGAGCATTAACTACGGAATAGTTAAGGCATATAACTAGTTAAAGAGCGGTCGTACGTACACGCTATTAACGCAGGCTAAGCTAGATCGTCTTATTAAGGTAGATAGTTGCTTTATATGCAAGTCGGAATCGCATAATCGCAATAGTCCGTCTTGCCTGTTAATTAAGTTTAAGCTAGAGCACTATCGGACGCGTTAGAATGCTACGACAACGGCGGAGGCTGCCCTAGCAGAGCTGTCGGGAAATGCCCTAGCCCGCACCTAAGTAGCTTAGGAGCGGGCATAACCTTACTAGTGCTACTACGACCGCCGGATCCCTATAAGGAGACCGGCTTCCGCAAGTACACTAGTAGGAGAACGAACGAATATAAGCTAAAGGCGCCTACTAAGCCTAATCGCTAGGCGCGGCGAGCAGAAGATAAGGCTACGCGCCGCGCCGTGCGCAAGGCGCAAGGCATAGGCGATGTAGACTTGTCCGAGGACGACGATAAGAAGGAGGAGAAGGAACTACGGTTTCGTTAGGCCGCGGTCGATCTAAACGAGCTACCGGAGGAACTAACGCAGCCTCGGCCGTCTACCTTTCGGCTACGGCGTTCTATACTAAGTTGCTAGTAGAAATCTCCGACTATATTATGTTTAAAGGCCTCGCCGGGAATTAGAAGATTAGGATTTATATAGACAGTAGGGCGGACGCTTGTTGCGTTAGTCTAGCCTTCGCGGCAAAGATAGGCAAGAAGACCCTTACCCGGCCTCTTAGTATTAAGTATACTAATAGCAGCAAGGGCGTCCCGATTATAGAATAGACAAGCGTCGAGTTAAATCTTAATAGTTATACTAAGGAACTGCCCTACTTCGTTACTTAGTTAGAATACGATATAGTTCTAGGTAGACTATAGCTGCGCAAGCATAATCCGTAGATAGATTAGCAGGAGGGCACGATTACCTTCGACCGGCCCTGTTGCAAGGATTATATTATAATAAACGAGCTAGCGGGTGCTCCTTGCATCCGCTACTACTTCGCTAAGGATAAGGACGCCGACTACCTTTAGTTAGAATCTGTTAAGAATGTTAAGCTCGACTCTCTTTCGATATTACGGATATCGGTAGGGGAAGCTTATAATATAATACAGCGTAGTAAAGAAGGGTTCTTCGTTTAGGATTGCGAACCGGAAGAAGAGTTTAAGACCTGTAGTAAGGTTAATAAGCTGTTGCGTATATGCAAACTTACGCCTACCGACTTCGAGAAGTATATAAAGGGCAAGCCGGATAAGGACTATACGCAGGATATGCTAAAGGAGTTTAAAGACTTTAAGCACTTGTTTAACCGGCGGGCAGCTAAGTCGCTCCTAAACTCGCTGCTACCTTATCGCGCTAACGGTAACCTAGCTATTAACTTCGAGCCGAACTCTAGGATCCCCTTTAGGAAACCGTATCCGATAGGCGAGAAGGAGTTAGCTGTCGTTCGTAAGCACATCGACGACCTTATTAAGAAGGGCGTAATCCGGGAAAGCAAGTCGCTATGCAGCTTACCCGTGCTGCTTATTAAGAAGGGAGACGGCGGGATTCGAGTGTGCATTAATTATCGCGCGGTTAATGCGATTATAGTAAAGAATCGCTACCCGCTACCGCATATTCGTAAGATACTCCTCCGGATAGGGAAGGCAAAGATCTTTATAGTGCTTAATATCGTTACTGCATTTAATAGGCTGCGTATCCGGAAGGGCGACGAATAGAAGACTGCGTTTACCTCGCGCTACGGGACGTATAAGTATATAGTAGTACCTTTCGGGCTCGCTAACGCACCGTCTTAGTTCTAGGCCTATATTAATTATACGCTCGGGGAATACCTCGATAACTTCGCATCTGCGTAGATTAACGACTTAATTATCTATAGCGAGTTATACGACGAACATATGCAGTACGTACGGAAGGTGCTTTAGCGGCTAGAGGATGCTAATCTGCCGCTTAATATCGATAAGTGCAAATTCTTCGTGTCGGAAGTAGTCTACCTTAGGATTATTATTACGACTAATAGCCTTAAGATAGACCCTCGTAAGGTAGAAGCTATTACTAAATAGGAGGCGCCGCTGTGCCTTAAAGACGTCTAAGCCTTCCTTAGCCTTTCGAACTTCTACTGCCGCTTTGTCCGCAACTACTCGACGATTGCAAAACCGCTTATAGCTCTATTAAAAGGGCAGGGCACACGCAACCCCGATAGCTCTAAGAAGAAGATTCGATTCGAGTAGACAACCGAGTATTAGGCTTCCTTTAAGGCCCTTAAGATCGCTTTTACGATAGCGCCGATTCTAGCATACTATAACCCCGAGAAGCTATACGTGCTTAAATGCGATTTATTAGATACGGTATCGGCAGGCGTCCTATCTTAGTATAGTAACGATAGGATCCTGCACCCTATCGCGTTCTTTAGCAAGAAGATGTTACCTGCCGAGTATAACTACGAGATATACGACAAGGAACTTATAGCTATTATTAAAGCGTTTAAGGAATAGCGACTAGAGTTAGTAGCCGGGCATACGAAGGTTCTCTCCGACTATAGGAGTCTAGAACATTTTATAACGACTAAGCAGTTAAATCGCTAACAGGCGCGCTAGTTAGAATTCCTCGCTAAATTTAACTTCCGGATCGAGTACCGGCCTAGCAAACTTAATAGAAAGGTCGATGCCTTTACCCGGCGATTATAAGACATAGATAATATAGCCGATAGAGCTAATCGCAACGTAGCACTCTTAAAGGAATACTAGCTCTCGCCGGAACTGCTCGCCGCGGTCGGGGGGGAGCATAGGGCTCTCCGCTAGCGTTAAGCCGCTATACGCTTTCTGCAAGATAAGGATCTCTTAGTCGACGACATAATTTAGAAGGCCTACGCTATAGATAAACTAGCACAGGCGATCGTGTCGTTACTTAAAGAAGGGCTAATACGACTTCCGCCTTCGCTTAATGTTCGTATAGTAACTGCCGCAAGTAGGGCCGAATGCTCTTAATTAAGGATAGGGTCTATATTCTAATAGACGAGAATCTTCGTACCGAGGTCTTTCGCTACTATTACGACGCTCCCCTAGCTAGATATCCTAGCAGGGATCGCACCTATAATCTAATTGCCCGCGACTATTACTAGCTAGGACTCTACGACGACTGCGAACGCTTTACTAGGAACTGTTAGACGTGCAAGCGCATAAAGGCTTCTAGGGACGCCTACTAGGGACAGCTCTAACAGCTTCTAGTACCGTCTTTAGTATACGACTCTATTGCACTTAATTACGTCGTATAACTCCTAGAAAGCGAGCTAGACGGTTGCGTATATAGTAACGTTCTTATAGTTACCGACAGATTAACTAAGCGACGCTATTTAATTCCTGTAAAGGACATAACTCCCGAGACTATAGCGGAGGCGGTTCTTCGACACGTCGTTAGCTAGTAAGGAGTATTTCGGTTCGCAGTCTCGGATAGAGGCACTTAATTTCTCGACCTATTCTACCGACGCTTAAGCGAGCTATTAGGGACTAAACAGACGTTCTCGACCGCGTAGCATCCTTAGATAGATAGGTAGAGCGAGAATTCGAATTAGCTAATAGAGTAATATCTCCGCGCTTACGTAAACTATACCTAGGACAACTAGGCGACTCGGAGGTAGCTCTAGACCGCTAAATTCGCACTTAATAACGCTAAATCGTCTGCGACAGGCGTCTCTCTATTTTACGCAATAATTAGCCGCAACCCGGAAATCTAAGTTCGTTACGTAGACGCTAAGCTGCTACCGACAGCCGCATAGAGAATCGATTAAGCTAATGCCGAGCGCTTCGCCGACGAACTTTAACGCATATATAATTAGTGCAAGACTAACCTTATTGCTGCTTAGGCGCGCCGCGACAAGCACGATGCTTACGAGATCGCCTATACCTACCGAGAAGGCGACTAAGTCTAGCTCGATACGCGTAATATCCGAATAAAACGCGCAACTAAGAAGCTCTCCGATAAGAGGGCCGGACTATTTAAGGTAAAGAAAGTCCTGTTTACTAACGTCTACTAGCTCGATTTAGGCCCTTTGCAAATGCGCATTTACGATATCTTCTATACGAACCTCCTCCGACCGGTCGCCGACGATCCCTTCGGAATATAATATCGAGATAATATAACTCCGGATCCCGATCTTATCGATAGAGAAGAAGAATAGGAGGTAGAAGAGGTAGTCTCGTCGCGGCGCAAAGGCCGCTAGAAGAATTTGTACTATACGTTGCGCTAGAAGGGTAGGGATTTAACGGAGGTTTTTAAGCTAGAGGATCTTAGGCACTATTAGGAATTAATTGCGGACTTTTATTAGCTCTACCCGACCGCTAAGAGACCTAAGGGATACGCGCCGCCGGCCGATTAGGTCGCGCTAGGCGAGGATATAGAGGGACTTAGATACGCTATTAGTCTGCAGCCCGCTAAGGACAGACTACTCGTTAATTAGTAACGCTTAGTACGGTGCTTTGCTACCCTGCGGTCGCCTTAGCGATCGTAGTCGTGTTCTAGTATAACCTCTTACGATTACTAGCATCGGGTTAGTTCTATTAAAACCCTTAACGTTAGTAGTGCGTAACTAGCTCTCCTTAGGCGCCTTTTATAGGATTTTGTTTACGCATTTAAGCTTATTAATTAGCTAGAAAAGTTAAACGCATTAGACGCGTTCTTTAGTATATTAAGGCGATATACGGTTTTAAGAGGGGGATATATTATAGGGTGCAGTCCTAGTACTGCCTATAATATCTAAGCATGCTTTATTAGCAGCTTTACGAGCAGCTGCCTTCGTCTTTTCTCGCGTCGAACCTTTAATTCGACTTCCTTTAGCTAGAGTATATTAACAATCTAATATCGACTTCTTATTTCCTAGTCCCGTATTACGAGGATATACGCGGCGAGGCTATTAGAAGTTAGAATTTAATAGAACAGGAGAAAATAAATAGAGCTATAGATAGTATGCCTGCGCGTTTGCATGCCGTTATTACAAATAAAGGGCAGAAAACGCGGTTTTAATATAATATTGTTATTATTATTCGAATTTCTAAAAATTTCTATTTTGCTTTCGGATAGAGGGCACCTAGCCCTACTATAGGTAGTCTAAGGGCCTAACTCGTGTTTTTGTTAAATAGAGTGTTAGCTTTATATGCGTTTTATACTAATATAGAGTATTAGTACCGAAAAGCAGAATTTGCCCTCGATAGCGACTGCGTAATAACGACATTAAATATCGAAAATCGCCGTTAGTTATCTTATAGCTATAGATCGTCTCTCGAACCTCGTCTTGTTTTCGAGAAAATCGAGCGTATTTTAAAAGAGGAGTAGGCTTTTGCGCGTTTTTCGAAAATTTCTTATTTATTAGGGGATTTTTTAAAAAATGCGAAAGCCTACTCCTCTTTTAAAATACGCTCGATTTTCTCGAATGCTTCGGCATTGTACTCGGCGGGCTCGGCGCTATAAGATAACTAACGGCGATTTTCGAATTTCTGCGTTGTTATTGCGGTTGTGTTGCGGTGTTTTAGTGTGCTAACGCTCTATCTAACAAGCCAGCTGTTCCGCCCTCAGACTATACAGGAAGGCGCCCCCGAAGGGGATTAGCGCCGCCAAGTATAGTCTGTGCGGCTGAGTCTAGTACGGAGTGTCGGCTCGTCCAGCTTCATACCTTACCTAACAACAATGGAACTTGCTACAATTCTTCATAATGCCGTAGCTAGAGGGCTGGACTTACTTTATCAAACCGAACCTGGACCATCCTAGCTGAACAGGTAAGTTATGCAAACATTCGCCCGACGAAGCGGAAACAGCTCTGGATTCGGGTCGAACTCTCGTCGACGATGGGGTCTCGGACTTGGCACGTTGCCTGCGGTCGAAGTTCTCTATCATAGCGACAGAGGAACGCTCCAATGAAAGTTGCAGTCATGAGTGTACGTAAGATATCTGCTTGAGGTTAACCACTGGTTGAGCAGTCTCTGTATCGTCATCAATCTATATCCGTGTCGCGTTACAATGAGAAACGCCAGCTGACACTATGGCAGCATAAGAGTGCATTACCCGTTCCATCGTGAGCAGAACATCCAGCCAAATTATGCCGTGTCCGGAAAGCATCCTCTCCGCCCCAAGTCCTGGTAAGTGACGTGTTCGTACATCCATCTCTACGTGATGAAGGTGGCTTCCGCAAATGTTCTGCCTTCCTCAGTCTTCTCCTCGTCTCCGATCTTGATCTTGATAGTCATCTTCTGGTCGTACTGGTAGATGTATGGCTTTGTGCCAGCAACGCCGACCACGATCTGCTTCACGAACTTGGGTACTTCGCCCATGACGTCGAGCCGGTCTGTACGCGGCTCGAGTGCTGTTCTGATCTCCGCGGAGGCGTCCTTTCCATCCTTGGTCTTTCCTTTCCAACTGTAGACCACTGCGCTCGGCTCAGGCCAGCCGTTCTCTGGATCACCCTTGATTTCTGTGTGCTCGACCTTGACATCTGGACTGGCGCCGGCGAATAGAATCTCTCCCTCTACAGCAATACCGCCAACGGCGACAGTGCTTGGACCGTATGAAGGTGGGGTGGTGAAGTCCATGAGAACAGCGGAATATGTGGGTGATTGGAAATTGCAGAAGTTCCACTTCGCAGCTGTGATGTGTTAGTTTGGGTCCAGTTCTCATAGCAGACACTTCACTGACCAGCAAAATGGGGCTTCATGCCCTGCAAGGCAAACACGGCCATGCCTCGTCCCTTGAAATCGACTGGCCCCTCCTTGATCACAATTGAACCCTCCACCTTACATGTCGGCCAGAAGCCATGCTTCATCTTTCCCCACGGTGCCTTTGGATCTGTGCCAAATGTGCTGACTCCATTCTTGCCGACCGCGAAACCAGGAGCGGTCTTCGTGAACTTCAGATCAACTATAGCTTTCTTGCCCGTAGAAGATTTGATATGGTATGTATTGCCGTCTGGACTGAGCTCCATGGAGCAGCCATCAGCCTTGAAGTCGAGGTTGTCCTTGGAAAACTTGTAGTTGGAGAGGTTGTCCGACGACCATACGTTGGTCTTTCCAGACTCTTTCGGGTAGAAGATCTTGCTACTGAATTGTGCGGTGTTGCGAACACCCCTGATCACACGCATCAGCATGTTGCAGCTCGTGTCCGATATCCATATACCATCTTGCTCACATCACATCGCTATAGATGACTTGTGCCATTCCGAGGAGACCTGAATCGCTGGTCATGTAGAATGTCTTCGTCTCGACGTTGGTTCCGCCCACTCGCTCCCATATGAGGTCCTCTTTCTTGAGCTCGGTGTATTGAACATCTTTCGTTTGCAGGGCCACGGATTGCAGGCCTTCGGGACCGTAGTGGTGATCTGTGAGGCCCACACTGTATGCGCATGTTTGTTAGTGGTTGTTGTTGTAGATGGAAGTGGGGTCGTCAAGGCACCGACCTTTGCTTTACCCAGTTGAACATGCTGCTGCTCTGCGTGTGGAGATGTATTTGTCGAGTGGCTGATCGTTCGAGCTGCTGTTCAGATGATCGGAAGCTCTATTCGAGTCGTTTGTGTACGTTGCCTCGAGGAGGACAACGGTTGGAGTTGGAGCCGCAGAGCAAGCACGCTTGTTGCTGAAACGACGATCGTCATCGGGCTGGGATTCCTTCAGACTTCTTCGGTGGATTGTGTCAACTCATCCTTGCTACAAAACACCCGCACGGCACTCCTGAGTTCTGTCATGGGCTTTGATGATACATCTACAGCGCCATCACGCCAGGACTCCACGGCACGACGACAACACATCTGACCAGCGTTGTGATGCATCGGCAGGAATCTTTACCCTTCTCGGGCAGAGCGGCAACTCTCAATTCGACCAACGCCGACATTTTGGGCTTGCGGGGCGGCCGAAGGTGGTAATCGTGCCGCCTAGTAAAAATGTTCAACCGGCGGCAACGAATGGACGGTAAGGTACAGTAGACGGCGGCACCTCAACGATTACAAGCAGCGCGCATCTGGTCCGTACGACTATCTGTCATCGTCTGACTTATCAAGGACGTGCAGCTCGCTCGTTGAGTATCTTCGCAATTCATTCATTTTCCCCTTCTCTGAAGACATCTCAATTCCTTTCCCATTTGGTATACTTCCAATAAGAAGACTATGGGTTCCAGCAAGAATATGCCTTCAGCCAAGGTGACAAGAATCAATTCGGCCGGGCCTTCAATCGAGGAGTTGGACTCGATCGAACTGGCAGACCACGGAAACCTGAGTGGCAAATCTTCATACGATGTGCATGTCACGCCCACTGGACTACAGACCCCCGAGGAAGCCTACACGCCTTGCTACAGCACAGAACGACTCGCCAAGACACCAAATGAGCTCGAATGCAGCCAGCCTCCGACGCCCAGGCAGGCCACAGCCACGGGTGTGCTACCATCCTTCTTCTACCCAAGCATGAACAAGTGGAGAGTGCTTGCGGCCTGCTTGATCTACTTCTCGAACGGCATGAGCGATGCGGCGCCTGGAGCTTTGATTCCGTACATCGAGAAAGGCTATCATATCGGCTATGCTATTGTCTCCTTGATCTGGGTAGCGAACGCCGTCGGATTCATATCGGCCGCCTTCATCACGGATACGATCAATGGCCGGCTCGGCCGAGCGAAGACACACATGTTGTCCGAGGCATTGATGATGGTCGCGTACGCCATCATCGTTGGTGGTCCGCCTTTTCCTGTCGTCGTGGTGGCTTTTCTACTGATGGGCTTCGGCAATGCGATCAACCTGGCTCTCAACAACGTCTTCTGCGCCAATTTGGCCGATTCCACTGTAATCCTGGGGCTGGCTCATGGTTCTTACGGTATCGGTGGCATCGTTGCGCCTCTTATTGCAACAGCTATGGTCTCGAATGGAATCTTTTGGGCACGCTATTATCTGATCACTCTTGGTCTCCGGGTCCTTTGCTTTGCATTCGCGGGATGGTCGTTCTGGAATTATGAGAAAGAGGGCACGACTCAGTTCGCGAATAGCTTGCAACAGATGGCGAGTAGGCAAGCCGCAGAGGAGCTCGGCGCGCCAAGCGCTATCAAACTCCTTGGGAGGGCTCTCAAGAATAAGACGACCATCATTGGAGCGCTGTTCATCTTCGCTTATCAAGGAGCTGAAGTCAGCGAGTCCGGATGGTTTATCTCCTATCTCATCGATTACCGTAACGGTGATCCGGCAAAGGTGGGCTATGTCACATCTGGCTTCTGGGCTGGAATCACCCTTGGGCGCTTTACACTCACCCATTTGGCTCCTATCATCGGCGAGAAGCGCTTCGTGTACATATTGGGCGCTGGCTCCATGGCATTTCAGGTAATGGCATGGACGATACCGAACATTATCGGGAACGCAGTCGCAGTATCCATTCTCGGACTTCTCCTTGGACCGGTCTATCCCTGCGCCCAGACCGTCTTCACCAAGCTTTTGCCAGGAAACCTGCAAATGATTGCTATCAGCTTCATCGCGAGCGCAGGATCAAGCGGTGGAGCTGTTGTTCCGTTCCTGACTGGCCTGATCGCTCAGAGCGCTGGGACATTCGTCCTCCACCCTATATGCATAGGGTTCTTTGCTCTGATGCTGGTTTGCTGGACGATTCTGCCAAAAGTGCAGAAGCGGGTGGAATAAGGCATGGGAGTGCCAATTCGTCTCCAAAGCCCTGCTCGAACACGACTGCACGACCAGCCCCTGAGTGGCTCGGTGTGTGTACTTTGAGCTAGAGGATGGACAGACGGTTCATATAGAAACGATTTACGACGGCAATGACAATGACACTTGCAATGTCACACCTTATCTGTAACTGAGCAGGATACGTTTGCATCCGGGCAACATAGCAGACATGCTAGTGGTGGATGTAAGTCAACTGCACTGACCAGCCCGATAGTCGTACAAGTACGTTACCTGGACGCCCTATCAGTGGGACAGGTAACTTAGCAGGACACGCTGGTAATGTGTGCAAGTGACTTCCGTGGACATCTTACCAACAAGGACGGGTAGCTTGGTCGAACAGCTCGATAGCCGTGCAGGTAACTTACTTGGACACGTTATTAACGGTACAGGGAATCTAGCAGAATTCCTCGGCAGCCGTACAGTGAAGCCATCAGGACATGCCAGTTGGGCGTTCAAGCCAGCTGCCATGACATGTTATAATCCAGGGCAAGTAATCTGGCGTTGCACTCGAAAGACGTTCAAAGCTCTCTGGCCATATTGTTTGCAGGACAGGCAACTCGAGGAGCCGTAAAGCTACCTTAGTTTGTCAGGCCGTCATGTGAAAAGATGTCCGTACTCGATTGAAGCAGATGTCGCAGCTTGCCGGCGTCAGCGCTCCTGCCAAAGTTCTACCACCGGTCCTGCACTTTCCATCGCGAGCCACGACAATGCCATGAAACAGGTGAAAACTGTCAGTTCGACTCAGTTGTCTCAACGCGAAGGTCAATCGGAAGGCCTCGATCGTCATGCCGGCCGGGGCTCTTCTTCTGCCCCACCCGCGATTTAGCGCCAAAATTCACAGGGAAGCTTGGGCTAGATTCTAACTTTTTTCACGGACTCGAGAACTTCTTTTGCTAAACCTCGATCAACCTGCGCGGAAGACGAGAAGCTGCAGAAAAAGATGGCCGACCAGGAGAAGGAGAGCCTGATGGCTCTGGAGGTGAAGAATGGCGATTCGTCCATCCGCTTCTGCGAAGGTCGCAGCTTTGGCGCCAACCGCAGTGTCGCCGGCGAGCTGGTCTTCCAAACTGGTATGGTCGGTTACCCCGAGTCCATTACTGATCCTTCATACCGCGGCCAGATCTTGGTCATCACATTCCCTCTCGTGGGTAACTACGGTGTGCCTTCACGAGAAGAGCGCGATGCTCTGCTACAAGACCTCCCCGCTCACTTCGAGGCCTCCGAAATCCACATTGCTGGTCTCATCGTTGCATCGTACTGCGGCGAAGACTACTCCCACTACTTGGCGACCTCCTCGCTCGGAACATGGCTCAAGGAGCAGAATGTGCCCGCTGTCTACGGCGTCGACACACGAGCCTTGACGAAAAAGATCAGAGAACAGGGTAGCATGCTGGGCCGATTGCTTATGCAGACTGGGACAAAAAAAGTTGCCAATGGCATCCCTGCCGCGAGCGGCCTCGACACTCCCAACAATGCCACACCAGCTGCAACACCTGGTATTGGCGCAAGCCTCCTGGCAGTCAACAAAGCATTGGTGCCGAATGGTACCAATGGAGCAAATGGATACTTCAACGGAACCACCAAAGAGGTGGCAGTCTTCGAAGACATCCCGTTCTCCGATCCTAACACCAGGAATCTGGTCGCCGACGGTAAGTCATTCTTACCATTAGCCAGTAGCATTAGACAGAACCTGATGTATTCTCAGTTTCAACCTCCACACCCAAGATTTACTCCCCAAGTGCGTCCAGTGCGTTGCGTCATCCGTCAGGTAGAGCCGTGCGTGTTCTGTGCGTCGATGTCGGTCTCAAATACAATCAATTGCGATGCCTGGTGTCGCGCGGAGTCGAGGTTGAAGTCGTGCCATGGAACTACAACTTCCCGGAGCTGGCAGGCAAGGAATACGACGGTCTGTTCATCTCCAACGGACCAGGTGATCCAGCCATGATGCAAGAGACGGTCAAGCACATCAAACAGACAATGGACGAAGCTCGGGTGCCAATCTTTGGTATCTGTCTCGGACACCAGCTTCTCGCCCGCGCGGCAGGCGCTGAAACGATCAAGATGAAGTTCGGCAACCGCGGACACAACATCCCCTGTACGAGTCTCCTCTCTGGGAAGTGCTACATTACTTCTCAAAACCACGGATATGCCGTCAACTCCGAGACCTTGCCCACTGGCTGGAGTGAGCTGTTCGTCAACGCCAACGATAACAGCAATGAGGGTATACGCCATGTCAGCCGACCATACTTCAGTGTGCAATTCCACCCCGAAAGCACCCCTGGACCGCGGGATACCGAGTTCTTGTTCGATGTGTTCATTCAGACTATCACCGATACGCTCAAGGACGCCTCGCTCATGCAAAGCCCGGTCGCTTTCCCTGGAGGTGACGCTGCCGAGAACGCTGCTCTCAAGCCACGAGTCGATGTCAAGAAGGTTCTTGTGCTTGGAAGTGGTGGATTGAGCATTGGTCAGGCTGGAGAGTTTGATTACTCTGGAAGCCAGGCCATCAAGGCGCTCAAGGAGGAAGGAATTTACACGATTCTCATCAATCCGAATATCGCCACTATCCAGACGTCGAAGGGTCTTGCGGACAAGGTTTACTTCCTTCCTGTCAACGCAGACTTCGTCCGCAAGGTCATCAAGCACGAACGTCCAGACGCCATCTACTGCACATTCGGTGGTCAGACTGCTTTGCAGGTCGGTATCCAGCTCAAGGATGAGTTCGAGTCGCTCGGAGTCAAGGTTCTGGGTACTCCAATCGATACTATCATCACGACCGAGGACCGTGAGCTCTTCGCTCGCAGCATGGAGTCTATTGGAGCGCCTTGCGCCAAGTCGAAGTCTGCCAATAACATGGCCGAAGCATTGGAGGCCGTGGAGGAGATCGGCTACCCTGTCATCGTTCGTGCTGCCTACGCCTTGGGTGGTTTGGGCAGTGGATTCGCCTCGAACAAAAAGGAGCTTGTCGATCTTTGCAACATTGCTTTCGCCGCTAGCCCCCAGGTCCTCGTTGAACGCAGTATGAAGGGCTGGAAAGAGGTCGAATACGAAGTCGTCCGCGATGCACACGACAACTGCATCACGGTCTGTAACATGGAGAACTTCGACCCTCTCGGAATTCACACTGGCGACTCGATCGTTATCGCGCCATCGCAGACCCTATCCGATGAGGACTACAACATGCTCCGAACAACGGCTGTTCGCGTCATTCGACACTTGGGTGTGGTTGGAGAGTGCAACATCCAGTATGCCCTCAACCCAGACAGCAGGGAGTACTGCATCATCGAGGTCAACGCACGTCTTTCTCGATCGTCCGCACTGGCATCGAAGGCTACTGGCTATCCGCTGGCCTTCGTTGCGGCCAAGCTGGGTCTCAACATTGCCCTCAATGATATCAAGAATACTGTCACCAAGGTCACCTGCGCATGCTTCGAGCCTTCGCTCGATTACGTTGTGGTCAAGATTCCTCGCTGGGATCTGAAGAAGTTTACACGTGTGTCGACTCTCCTCGGATCTTCCATGAAGAGTGTTGGCGAAGTCATGGCCATTGGTCGAACGTTTGAGGAAGCAATTCAGAAGGCTATCCGATCAGTGGATCCAGGCAATCTAGGCTTCAACGACACTCCCGCCCTTATGTCGATCGACATCGACACCGAGCTGCAAACGCCATCCGACCAGCGCATGTTCGCCCTGGCCAATGCCATGCACGCTGGCTACTCCGTCGACAAGATCTGGGAACTGACCAAGATCGACAAGTGGTTCTTGAGGAAGCTGAAGAGCCTCAGCGACTTCGGCAAGCTGATGACCAGCCACACTCTGGACAACATCTCCACGAGGCTCTTCCGCCAGGCCAAGGAGATGGGATTCTCAGACAAGCAATTGGCTCTGTTCTGGAGCAGCAACGAGCAGCACGTTCGCCGAAGCAGAATCGAAGCTGGCATCACACCATTCGTCAAGCAGATTGATACCGTTGCTGCGGAGTTCCCGGCTTTCACGAACTACCTGTACCTCACGTACAACGGCAGCGAGCATGACGTGACCTTCGAGGACAGGGGTGTCATGGTTCTGGGCTCGGGTGTCTACCGCATCGGATCGTCTGTGGAATTTGACTGGTGTTCCGTCCGTGCCGTTCGCACTCTGCGCGAGAGTGGTTACAAGACGGTCATGGTCAACTACAATCCGGAAACGGTGAGGTTAGTAATGCTCTTCCCTAGCCATCCACGCTCAAACTAATACCCTCACAGCACCGACTACGACGAAGCCGATCGACTGTACTTCGAGAACATCACACTGGAGACCGTCCTCGACATCTACGAGATGGAGCACTCGAGTGGTGTGATCTTATCCATGGGTGGTCAAACGCCTAACAACATCTCTCTCCCGCTCTATCGAGCCAATGTCAAAGTCCTCGGTACCTCGCCAGAGATGATCGACACCGCAGAGAACCGCTACAAGTTCTCTCGTATGCTTGACAGACTTGGCGTGGATCAGCCGCAGTGGAAGGAGCTTACCAGCATTGACGAGGCTAAGGTCTTCTGCAAGAAGGTCACCTACCCTGTGCTTGTCCGGCCATCCTACGTGCTGTCTGGAGCCGCCATGAACACCGTCTACTCCGAGCACGATCTCAAGAACTACCTCAATCAAGCTGCCGAGGTGTCGAAGGACTACCCAGTCGTCATCACCAAGTACATTGAGAACGCTAAGGAGATCGAGATGGATGCTGTGGCCCGTAATGGTGTTATGATCGGACACTTCGTCTCGGAGCACGTCGAGAACGCTGGTGTGCACTCTGGAGATGCCACTCTTATCCTTCCACCGCAGGATCTGGACCCAGAAACCGTTCGCAAGATCGAGGACGCGACCCGCAAGATCGGTGATGCGCTCAACATCACCGGGCCTTACAACATCCAGTTCATCGCCAAGGACAACGAGATCAAGGTCATCGAATGCAACGTTCGTGCCTCTCGATCCTTCCCATTCGTGTCCAAGGTCATGGGTCTGGATCTCATCGCAATGGCAACGAAGGCGATGGCTGGCCTGCCGGTCCGCGCCTACCCGCCGTTGAACGTGCCAGCCGACTACGTCGGCGTGAAGGTCCCTCAGTTCTCCTTCTCCCGTCTCGCGGGTGCTGATCCAGTCATGGGTGTCGAGATGGCTTCCACCGGTGAAGTCGCTTGCTTCGGTCGCACCAAGTACGAAGCATACATGAAGGGTCTTATCTCGACCGGTTTCAAGATGCCAAAGAAGAACGTTTTGCTCTCGATCGGCTCTTACAAGGACAAGGTTGAGATGCTGCCATCCGTCGAGACCCTTTACCGACTGGGATTCAAGCTCTTCGCCACCGCTGGTACCGCCGACTTTTTGGAGGAACACAACATCAGCGTGCAGTTCCTTGAAGCTCTCGGCGACGACGATCAGCGCGAGGAATACTCGCTCACTCACGCTCTCGCGAACAAGCAGATCGATCTGTACATCAACTTGCCTTCGAGCAACAAGTTCAGACGCCCAGCCAGCTACATGAGCAAGGGCTACCGCACTCGTCGTATGGCGGTCGACTTCCAAACACCACTCGTGACGAACGTCAAGATTGCCAAGATCCTCATTGAGGGTATCTCCCGCAACTACGACTTCAATATCACCAGCGTGGACGCTCAGACCTTCAGCGAGGTGCCCATCACACAAGCTGTGCTCCCAGCGCCAGCAATCATCGAGCCATTGGAGGAAATGCTTAAGAAGTCACCATTCAAGGGCAAGGACATTGTCTCCGTCAAGCAATTCTCGAAAGAAGATCTGCATCTGCTGTTCACCGTTGCCGCCGAGATGCGTCTTGGTGTGGAACGTGATGGCTGCCTTGACATCCTCAAGGGCCGCGTGCTGGCTCTCCTCTTCTTCGAGCCATCCACTCGCACTTCATGCTCATTCGAAGCTGCGATGAAGCGTCTCGGAGGTGAGACCGTGGTCGTCAACGAAGCCCACTCCAGCACCAAGAAGGGCGAGACCCTGGAAGACACAATCCGCACTCTCGATCAATACGCCGACGCCATCGTCCTTCGCCACCCCGACAACGACAGCGCCGAGCTGGCCGCCCTCTACGCCGGCAACCCCGTCATCAACGCCGGCAACGGCTCCCGTGAGCACCCAACGCAAGCCTTCCTCGACCTCTTCACCATGCGCGAGGAACTCGGCACCGTCAACGGCCTGACCATCACATTCACCGGCGACCTCAAATACGGCCGCACCGTGCACTCACTGTGCGAGCTCCTCCGCCACTACAACGTGACTGTCCAACTCGCCGGTCCAGCAGCCCTCGCTCTTCCCAGCAAAGTCAAAGCCGCGCTCAAAGAACGCGGCCAATTGGGTCTCGAGTCCGAACGTCTCACGCCCGAAATCATCGCCAACACCGACGTGCTCTACTGTACCCGGGTGCAGAAGGAGCGCTTCGATGACGTGGAGGTTTACGAGTCGCTGAAGGATGATCTGATTGTCAGCTCCAAGACCTTGAGGGATGCGAAGAAGAACATGATTGTCATGCACCCGCTACCGAGGAATGAGGAGCTGGAGCGCGAGGTGGATGATGATCCAAGGGCGGCGTATTTCAGACAGGTATGTTGTGACTCGACCTCTTTGTTAAATCACGATTGCTGACTTTCCTTCTACAGATGAAGTACGGCATGTTTGTGCGTATGGCTTTGTTGGCGCTGGTGATGGGCAAATAGATCTGAGATTGGTTCGGAATGTTGTGGCGCTTTGATTTCAGGAGGAAGATACCTGGTTACGAGAGGACAAAAAAAGTTCGATGTCACCCAAAAGCATAGCGTAGGCGTTCTGTCGAAATTGAATTTTGTTGGGTTTGAGGTGATGAGTGGCGGATGAATGTCATTCGGTCATGTGAATTGTCATGTGTATGTACTATCATAGACCGAAACTATCTGTCTTACAGTCTGCCATTGTGTGCCTCCACAGCCCTGGCCACATGGCGATCACAGTCTGACGACACTCCTCGTCTCCATCTCGTCCGACACCGCAAGTATCCTACGAATAATACGTATCAAGGTAATCCACCAAGTGCAACACACGACACAACACCGACACCGCGGTTGCCTTATCGCACTCAAGAACCGCCCCCTGCAGCGCATTAAGCCCACCTTCCGCATCCCTCAAGATCTGAACCGCGCGAGCCTGCGAGTCAGCCGGCGAAAGCGGCGGCCACGGTCCAGTGGGTGCATTGTTGCAAGACTGGCCGGAAGGCAGGACAGCACGAGTCACATCGCCTAGGACTCCATTCAGCTCGCCGAGATTCTGAGTCCCGGTGCGGTTGTCGTTTTGGATGATGTTGTTGATGAGGCCTTCGGCACGAACGAGGCTGAGCTGGATCAGAGAGTTCGTCATGGTCGGGAAGGTGCATGATGGGGTGGCGCGCGGTCCGATGGCAGAGGCGGAGGAGGAAGCCGGGGAGGCCGCTGTGGAGCATATGTTTGAGCGATCGCGGCTGACGGTCGTCTCTTCGCTCGTCTCGTCGCCAAAGGTGATGGGTACGATGAACTGCTCTGTCACCGGTCCGTTGCTTGCACCATAGAGACTGGTAATGGCTGCTGTGAGGAACTTGGCGTTGGTCGTTGGTGGTGCGATGACCTCGAACGTGATGTTGGTCAGAATGTTGGAGTTCTTTGGACCTAGGTAGAAGGATCCGAGATATTCGACACCGAGGAAGCCATCAGTGGCGGTCGATGACAGACCAAAAGACGCAGATATGTCCTTGACGGACTGGATGTAGTTCTCCGTGAGGATGGTGACATTGAAGGTCGAGTCTGGTGCGATGACGGAAGGTGCTGCGATGCCGGAAATCCTCGCCGTGGCCAAATGGCACAAGGCGACGATCGAGAGTGTAGAAGAGATTCGCATCTTGCCGGTAGCTGATGGAGTTGAGGGTTGGTCGCGAGATTGATTTGGCTGACGCGGCGATGTAGAACGATACTCATTCCTTTATATGAAGGCTGGATGAACGGCAAGCCAGACTCGATGCAACGTCACCGCTCAGCTGAGACGAGTTCCTGCCTGCGTTGCTGACCGCTGCGTTGCATCCTTATCAGCCGCGACGACAAGAACAGCACTGGATGCGAGGGAAGGAAGTGGAGCCTACGGTCAGCGCAGGCACCCGTCATACCTGATCGGACAGGACCAAACAATGTCTTTCCCATTGTCCTGATGGAAGTCACACGACGTGCTTGGCAATATCCTCGATTCTTGCTACGTCTATTGAGAGACAAGGTCGACTCCAGGTCGTTCAGAAAATAAAGCACAGATTGTAAAATTCCGTTGTGCAGCATGATCTTGTTGGTCAAAATCTCATCCGCCACGCGATGAATCTGATTGCGGCGCAGACGAGCACTCGGCGTTCGGGAAGTGTCGTAGGTGAGAATACGAACACGAGGTCGTGTGCAACACCATACGCACGCGGGCATAAGCAAGGCATGCGGCCGACTGATGCAGTGCGACCTTGCCATCGTGTGGTGTCAGCGCAGCTACTCCACCATTGCGTGACCGGTAACGAAGCGTCCGGTCGGAAATTCTCTATCACCATCTTGGCACTTCGAACGGATCTGGCATACTCTTGAAGCCTTTTATGCTAGCTCAGCTGGATCGACATCGAGTCCGCCAACGAGGAGCCGTTCACGGTCGTGTTTGTAACAGGCCAGTCCTCCTCTATCTCCGGTTCTTCGTCTGCGACCTCCAATTCTTCATCTGCGAACTCCCGTTCTTCATCTGCGAACATCATTTCGACGCCTGGCAGACAGAATAAGTCATCCGTCTTCATCAGCCACTGGAGTCGCGGTCGCGTAGCGTTCGTTCCGTTGCACTTTCCGTGCACTCTACGGAAGTCGATCAAGGCCTGATCTCGAGCCTTGACAAGCTGTGGCCCGGTGGCTGGTAAGCCATCGTACTGCAGGCGAGGGAATGCCCATGTCTGCTGCAACTCGCCGTCGAAGGGTAGCAATTGATGCAGAGGGAGGTGGTGGCTGTTGATATCATGCTCAGTCCGATTGTTGTGTATCTTCGCTCTTTCAACGGTGGGGTTCGCATCTTCCTGCAGGGCTCCGTCTGAATCCTCTCGCTTAGTCTCTGTGCTGGTCGAGCGTTGTTGGAACTCCTCCGGCATTCGCGCCAATTCGTTATGGACAGTGACAAGAGCGGACGACGGGTGAAGCACGTTCCAGCCACGCACCCTCATCAGCTCCAGCAAATACTCCATCCAAGCGGGCTCTGATTCGGATACACGCTTTTTCGTTCTGGAGTTCTCAGACTGTATTCGCTTCGAGAGAAAATCGTGAAATGTGGCCCAGGCATCACCGAAGAACAGAGTGGCCGTGGATGAAGGCGCGTAGTACAGAAATGGCGAGGATGCATTTGGGTCGCTAAGTTCGCGTTCCACAGATTCGTCGATGGTTGCCAATTCTGGAATGCGAATAGTCCCATTGCCGTCCAGCGTTGTCGTTGGGATATCCAAAGATACCCCCGCGACGCTCCCGGACCAGATTGAGTATCGGTAACCCAGGATGTGGTAGTATAGATAGTGCAAGAAAAGCGGATGTAATTCAGCCTGGGGAGATAACACAAGAAGATTGTCATGATCCGCATGACTTGGATAGAACATTTCAACGAATCGCAGCGCAGAAAGTTCTGGGCTCAGCTGGGATGTCGATATTCGATGGTGTATGCTCAACAAGCGAGATGCCGAAGGGCTGTGGAAGGGCGGCCACTTGAAGGCTGCCACAAATTGGGCGAGGGCGGTGTCGATCTGCGGTGGAAGCTCGATTGTGAGTGCCGGCACTCTCAATCCACGATAATCTGCATTTGCAAGGCTCTTGAGCAGTCGCAAGAGAGAACCGGAACTGCCCGGCAGTGCTCGGATCACTATGTTGATGTTCGGCCGATGCCAGTTGGCTAGACTTTGAGCATCGAGTTTGGTGATCCAAAGGAAGTCCCAATACCTTCCCGAAGGTATCTCGATCAATGTTATGCCCAGCCCTTCACTCGCTGTCCTTATAGTCTTAGAAAAGGGCGTCTCGTCCTGGTCGATATCGTCGGCGATCACAGCTTGCGGGCTTATAAATTTGTGTATATGCTTCATTGCACCTTTAATCGCCGATTCGTCGCGGAAGTCGCTGCTGTGCTCGGCGTATGTTGGACGTGCATCGTGCCAATGCACTCGACAAGAGTCCTCGACCCCGTTGATGCTCAGTATATCCTCGAGAGAGAGGCTACTCCGACCGAACAACGCCAGGTGAACAGAATTGGTACTAGCATTGGCCATCTCGCAGGCCATGGGTATCAAGTTTGACATGCTCTTGCTGGAAGAAGCGAACAAGACGCCCGGGTGTTGAAGTGAGAGTCCAGCAGTGCGAGCAATGCTACGCAAGCTCTTACCCAAGGCAGGATACTTGACAGCGCCATTGTAAACGTGCTTCGGTCCCTCCTCTTCGCCTGGTTGTCGGTCCCGTGGAGGCACGCCTGCAGGCCCTTGAGATGGTGGAGAATTTGTCCCTCTTGCATCGTGTATATCCAACAATTCCGGGCCAGCGAGTAAATGTCGTCCGAGCAGGAAGAACGCGGCAATGACTCCAGCTATTATCAATCTCTTTCTCCATCTTCGAGGAATGAACGGTACCACCGGGGGCGCTTTGAAGTCGTAGTCATCGTCTCGCTTTCCGAGCTCTTCGTCTTTTGTCACAGCGCGAGAGCGCGCGGACATGCTGGATCAGGGAGGACGCATATGGAGTTGAAAGTAGGAACAGTCCATCATGCTGACCTGCTCCTGAAGATTATTCGATGATGTAGCACACAGGGATGAGCGTCGAACATCGTCCCATCAATTAATTTGAAGCACCATTTAAGGTAGCGTCAAATTTCGATGCCCCCGGCGCCCCGGGTGACTCCTCCGTCTCGTGGCACTCACTGCATCCAACATGCACACAATCGCGGTGAAAGGAGGACATGCGGAATCGGCTCGCAGTGGGCAGACAAAACCAGCGCCGGCTCCTGCACATCTCGCGAGCATGGAGACAAGCTGACCATGTGATCCAAATTGACAATGGAACCTTTTTCCGCGACTCCCCGTCTTCGGCCCAAGCAGCATCGCAACGACCATTGATGACAGATCTCTCTTTCACATTGTCGACAGGTCAGGCAAAGACCCAAGATCTGTGGGCGATTCTTTCGCCATCGTCTGTGGCTCGTACTGCTTTCCTCCAGATTCTTGCGGGACAACATTTCTGTGATCCACCTTCTGCTCGACGATATCCAAGTCTGACAGAACGTGGAATTTCCGCACACAAGGCGATCAAATATGTCGGATTCGACGCGGATCGAGGGAGTAATGTGGGAGGGAACAATGTCCGTGGAGCCTACTTGAGTGCACGATACGAGACCAGGAAAGAGGAGACGGACTTTTCCGTATTGGACTACCTCACCGGTCACACGGAACTCAATGCACTGGAAGTCGAGCAGCCTGATGGACAAGAACGGGAGCTGCAAAGGATCGTCGAGCAATTGAACCTCAAGGACCTTTTACATATGCCTGTATCCAATCTAAGCAATGGTCAGACACGGCGAGCACGCATAGGAAAAGCTCTGATGGCACGTCCTGAGGTCTTACTACTGGATGGACCTTTCATGGGCCTGGATCCGCGAACGGCGGAGAAGATGGCTGCTGTTCTGTTCACGATCGCGAAGACACGAAAACCACAATTGGTACTCAGTCTTCGGCCCGAGGACGAAGTGCCGAAATGGATCACCCGACTCGCTGCCACTGGCGAGGACCTCAACACCGTGTCGACGCAAGACCTGCCGCGATCAAGAAAACGTCAACGTGGCGCGACGCAGGAACATTTGACGTTGAGCAAAGATGGCCACCCGCATGATTCGCCGGCACTACCGCCCGGCGAAGTCGTAGTTGAGATGCGAGGGGTCAAAGTCTCCTACGGAGACAAGACAGTTCTGGGCGATTGGAGTCAGGACATCAACGGCGAGCCACGAGAAGGCCTATATTGGTCTCTACATCGCGGCCAACGTTGCGGCATCTTCGGAGCCAATGGGAGCGGCAAGACGACAATGCTTAGCCTTATCACATCCGACCACCCTCAGACCTACCGTCTTCCAATCAAGCTCTTCGGCCGCTCACGCCTTCCCGAGGCAGGCGAGCCTGGGATCAGTGTCTTCGATTTGCAACGGCGAATGGGCCACTCTAGTCCTGAAGTACATGCATTCTTCCCGAAACAACTCACCGTGCGCCGCGCTCTTGAATCCGCCTGGGCCGACGCACCGCTCTCCAAACCTAAATTGAGCGCCGACGCCGACCGCTGCGTGAACGCCATCCTCCGATGGTTTCAACGCGAACTAAAACCTGATCACGGCCCGTCGCCGACTTCGCTGGAGTTGATGGCCGAAACCTGGAGCAAACACTCGGCGAACAGCAAACACGGCTGGAGCCTGGCCGAGGACGCGCGATTGGCGCGGTCTCGCAATGACGGTTGGGTGGCTCCGACTGAGATGTCAGGGCTCACAATGAATAAGACCCAGTCTGCTCGAATCGCGGATACGCAGAAGGTCTACGACGACACGATGTACGACGATGCAGATCTCGTTTGGGCGGAGGAGGTGTGCTTCCGAGATTTGAGCTTCTCGTCGCAGCGGCTGCTGCTGTTCCTGAAGGCTATCGTTGCGAAGCCTGATCTTGTCATTCTCGATGAGGCGCTGAGTGGTATCGATGAGCGTGTAAGAGACAAGGCATTACTATTCCTCTCACACGGCGAGAGGGTGGCTAAGGTGGAGAATGGCCTTGCACAATTGAGTGTGCTGGAGCAATTGGGCAAGGTCTGCGTAGAGGGTTTGTCGCAGGAACAGGCGCTGTTGGTGATCTCGCATTCGAAGGAGGATGTTCCTGGCTGTTTGCGGGAGTTTATATGTCTCCCTGAGCCTGGTCGAGGGACATTGCCGACCGTTGGAGTTCTTCCTGGACCGCTGGAGTTGCATCCGAGGGCTTGGAAGGAGCAGATTTGGCGATAGACACCTTCTAGAAAGCGAAGCAAGAAACGAGTGAAGATCTGGTTGTATGCCACGATCCGTCCGGAGCACAACGACGATTCATTTCGGAAGGATGAAGCAGTGAATGTTTAGTCATGTCTTCAGAAGACAGTCAGAAATGAGAGGCAGAAACAAGTGGGATGGATTGCTTTACTCGAACAGGCAAGACTATCCCACTCGCACTTCATGATGACGGCGCCAAATGCATTCCATTTTAATATAATGGCACGGGTCGTGAGTAGTATATGAATAGGACCATCCGGTCATGGCATTCTCTGCTTGAATCACAACTTTCCGCGCGGAGGCAGAGCCCATCGTGGTGGCATGCTTCATCAGCCACGTCTTGTCGGCATGGCAGGCACGAGGCTATGGAAGGTACAGGATCACTATTTCTTTGCATCTCATGTCGTTCTTTAACAGCAGTCATTATCTCCCCACGACGAAATCGGAAACTCCTCGATATCAGCGACGACACAAGCCCGCCCTCAAAGACACGACTCGCTGGCCCGAATCTCTTCGAATCGCTCACGATTGAAGCTGCCGACGGTTGGAAGCTTCACTCAACTCTACCTTGAATTGCTATGGCAGTTCCCCCGCGAGCCGGACTTTGACGCAATCCCGTGCTCTGGCGGCGAATTGTCTGCGGCAGACTTGGTTGCGAAGGACACAGAAAACCTCCAACGAATCTCTCGGCGCGATGGCTGTGGGAACGTCGCTGCCTCTGCAATCTGCATGAGGAAGGCGAGCTCGCAAGGTGGATCAAGCACTGCCCCGCATCAACATTTCCCGAGAACCTGAACGGCGTCGAGAAGCGGGGTATCTTCCACTTGGATGCCACCCACATGCATTGGTCTGCCTTTGCGGCCCCTCGGAGGGTCGGAAAGTTCGACGGTGGGAACGCTCGATCGGCGATGCTGTGACCGAAGGTGACGATTTGGGCGAGGAAACGAGGTGTACAAGGGAGTCGTTGAGACGACATTGACGAAGTGATTGACAGTACCTCATCGGTTGGGAGGTGAAAACACATCGACCAGAGCGAAAGCGACGCAGAAGGAGGAGGATAAAAGCACGCCATACGAGCACTTTCCAATGAACGATGCTCTGCGTGGTCCACTGCATCCGCGGATGGAGGTGCAGCATTGGTCATCTCGAGCTTGCCAATCCGTCTGCAGATCACAGCCTATACCGTGTGCATATCCGGCACTACAGTTCTACTAAATGCATCACAGCACCAGACAAAAGATGTGGTCCAGCACTACCACGACTATATTGAGCGAGCAGAGCCAAGCCTCAACGCCATGCACAAGCACGTCTCCAATGCCAGCGAGATGGACGAATCCAGCCGAGGCCGCGACGATCTACCATTTGCCGCTCTTTTTCACCCCAAAGGCCAGGTCGCCAGCATTGGCCGGCGACCTGGCCCTTGATGTCGAGTTGCTGGACTCGCCCGACAGCATGGCACAACAGGAACACTGCAGCATTGCAGAGCATGTGAATATGATGTGCTGCTCCAGACTCCTTTCTGCTGCGGCCACAGGAATGGTCGCTTGACATATGACAGAGGCCATGGCCGCTCCTACGTCAGTCTGGAGCTCGGATCGCGACAAACACGACGCTAAAGTTCGTAGCTCTCTGACACGGTTTGGGATCCTGCTGCAACCAGAGAACGACTCACCAATCCAAGCGCGAGGCGCCTGCATCGATCACTCGGCCAACAACGCCATACGTTGTGCCTCTGACCGGACTGCTTGCTATCACCAATTGAATCAAGGTAAAGGAGATTGTCTCTGAGCTCCCGCCTCTCAGAACGGTCGCTTGCCATCTGTCCGATACATCTCACGACGTTCCAGGAGACCAAGCTCCCCTGTGTCGTGTCAGGGAACGAGTGGATCATGGATCCATTTCAAATTAATAGCGCGGAATATTGCGCATCCTCTGCTTCTGAGAGCTCCAACTTGGCACAGCGCATGGAGATTCTGGGGATATAAGATCTCAGGACTAGCCGGCATCTTCTCCGAATCCTATATTGAACCTCGACTCTTTTGCTGCACACACTGCCTCAAACTCAGCCAAATTTTGTGCCCCCTCCCTGACCTGTCGCCCACCTACAAGGCCACTCAATCTGAACACCACAGAACCTTCAACATGGTTACCGCCGCTCCACAAGAGATGTACCTGGCTCAGGCCCGCGACAGCCTGAACGCCGAAGACTGCATGAAGATCTACGACAAATGGGCGGCCTCATACAACGCTGAAGTGGGAGACGAGGCTCAGAACTATGTCGCTCCCGTCCTCGTTGCCCAAGTGGCCCTCAAATCTACGACCACCCCTAAGGAGAGCGTCATCCTCGACGCCGGCTGCGGTACTGGACTCGTCGGCCAGGCTCTCGCCATGGAAGGAGCCAAAATCATCGACGGCATGGACTTGTCCGTTCCCATGCTCAACATCGCACGACAAGCCAACGTCTACCGCAACCTCGAGCAGTGTGACCTTACCAAGCGCATCCAGAGCCCAGACCAGACATACGACATCATCACCTGCGTCGGCACCTTCACTCGAGGCCACGTCGGTCCGGACCCTGCGCTGCGGGAGTTCGTCCGCATCACCAAGAAGAACGGCGTGATCGTTGCGACCATTTTGGAGGAGATCTGGATTGCTCAAGGCTTCAAGACCGAGGTGGAGAAGATGGCTGCCGAGGGCATTGTCAACGTCGTCGCCCAAGAGCTGGTCGACTACGTCAAGGGCCACGGCGATAAGGCTATCCTGCTCGTTCTCGAGAGGAAGATTTGAGCAGATATGGGAATAAAGCAACTGAATGAATGACGACTGAACTGTATACAAACGACTGCTTGGTGGATGCTAGACACATGGCTTGATGAGAAAGTACGATCAGTGCAGCAATGAATCGACAACCGTTTGAACCCAAATGAACCCGGCATAACATGGCAGTGAACAGAGGTTCCAATGCCGAATTTTGTAGGAGCGAGCCCCGGTGCTCTCAATGCACAGTCGCAGACTGTCTTGTGAAAGTGGGTCTGGTGCGGGGTCACCGCCATGAGGTCGTGTTTAACATTTTTAGCCCGAAGTCAAACCTAGCCGACGAACCGAAGCCGCGTTCGCCGCGAGACGTCTCCTCTTGTTCTGGTACATCTCATTCTCGTGCGTGTTCTCCGTTGAACATGAAACATAATGATATCGTCGATAAGCCTGCATCCAGCCTTCGAGACCGATTGACATGGTCAGAGACTTGCAGAGCGCATGAGCGCTGTCCCAGACGCCAGCAGAGAAACGGATGCCAGTCTCTCGATCAGCCACCTGTCCCGGTCGTCGACTGGAGCTCTTGAACGATGCGATCGATGGTTCACTGATAATCGATGGACGTGAGCTTGCTGTAGTCGCCTCCGGCAAGAGACGAGACCGACGAAGAAAACTCAGCGGAGCCGTGGAGAGTCCCAGAGATAAAATGACTATTCCACAATCAGTGAGGCGACGAGGCTCCATCCGCTTGGGCCAACATGCAGCAGACATTGGCAGATATCCATTGCTGTGCCTACTCAGTGGAATCCGGATCGAATGGCTTTCGTGACGAGCCTCCTTGCACCGTTCCACAAGCCCGTGGTACCTGAAAGGTCCGAGTATCGCTGCTATCCCACTCTAACATGTTCGCGATCGAAAGTCGAGCCTTTCGTGTCAGCTCAATGTCTTCCTTGCGCAACTTTATCGTCTCTGGTACCTTTATCCTGGATTGCACGACCGGATCTTTGAGCGTGACTCGATCGACTCAAGACAGAACGTCCTGTACCCGTGAGTTCGGATCGAAAGTGGGAGTGTGGAACCACGAATCATCGGAGTCGATACTTGAACAGCTCAGTTCGAATGCAATACTGTACTCGTATAAACCCCAAACTTGCTCGTTCACTGCACGCGTCTCTTCGTTAGCAGGTGCAATACGTCCAAGCAGTGGCATGACCAGGTCGCCCGGGAACAAACCAGAACTTCCGCGCGGCGAGGATTGAGTAGGAGGCATCGTCGGAAGACCACGCGGTCAACCACGAGGCCAGTCCTGCCATTCATAGAGATATGAATGGTCGTCAGCAGTTGCAGACATAGCGACGCTATCGGCGGTCAAAAATTCCAGTCTCTGTTGTGGTGATAGTGGCTGTTGGCATTCCTGCAGTCTGCGTACAAGCTCGTACTGTGAGCCAGAAATTGAGGCTCACTCTATCTTCAGGACGAGCTCGGTCGAGCGACGCCTCTCCTAGCTCTGATCGCGAGTGTTGAGCTGTTCCGTCATATCCCGTTCATTTCCCACATTCTCACCACATCTAGTAAGCGTCCTTCCCTCCAACATACCTGTACACCACCGAGAAGTCCTTGCCCTTGAGCTCCTCGTCGCTCTCTACCGCCGCGTAGATATCCCTCGCCTGCTCGCCCAGTCTCGGCTGAATCCCTGCCTCGGACGCCGCTTGCATAGCCAGCTTGAGATCCTTCAGCATCAACGCGGTGCCAAACCCACCCGCGTATCCCTTACTCGCCGGCGATCCCTCAATCACGCCTGGCACGGGGTTGTTGACCTCACTCGGCCAGCACTTGCCCGTCGCCGTGTTGATCATATCCGCCAACGCCTTGGCGTCCAATCCCCACTGCACGCCCATGTTCATCGCCTCGCAGGTCGCAATATTGTTCAGCGCGAGGAGGTAGTTGTTCGCCAGCTTGCCCTTCAACCCACTCGTTTGCGGGCCGAGGTGGATCACACGCTTGCCCATCATGCTGAGTACCTCAGTGACCCGCTTAATCTGGTCGTCCGGAGCACCAACCATGAAGGTCAACTTGCCCGCTGCTGCACCCACGACACCGCCGGACATGGGAGCGTCGACGAATTTTCCTTGTCCAGAACAGTGTGTGGCTTCGGCGACTGTGGCGGAGGAGCGGACATCGATGGTGCTGCAGTCGATGAACAGGCGGTCGTCGCGGTTGGGAGCGTCGGACTTGAGGGTCGGCGGTTGGAGCATGTGCCGGAAGACATTCTGAACGTGGTGTGGCTCGGGGAGGACGGTGATGATTGTTGTTGTGTTCTCGGAGACTTCGCGGACGTCTTTTGCAGCGGTCACGTTTTTGTGCTCGGAAGCGAATTGCTCGACGATGGAGGCATTGACGTCGTGGACGAACATGGTGTCGCTGGCGGGGATTTTGGCGCGGAGATTTTGAGCCATTGGGTAGCCTGAGAGGTGCTGGTCAGCTTGTTGCTCGACTTGTGCTGTTTGTCAATGGCATTGGAGTGCTCCCTACCCATTCGTCCTAGGCCGATGAAGCCATAGCTCACCTGGAGCCTGCTGGCATTGGCGAACCCTCGCCGACTCGCGGTCGAGGTGGCTGTGCTACGGAAGGCCTGCCTTGCAGCAGCCAATGTTGCGCTCCTCATCTTGGTGGTCGTGGGAGAAGTCTCGCTAGCGGTCTGAAGGAACTCGGCAAGGTGAGTCGTGTGGTAGGGAGCTGTAGCTTGGTATGATGTCAAGGCTACCAAATCATGGCACTTCCACGCTGTATAAAAGAGAGAGGAGATGGTGTGAGAAAGATCTGAGTGAATTGTTTGTGTGTTTGTCAAGGAGAGAGATATTAATGGCACAGCACGAGACCAAGCACAAGAGCTGCACTTCCGTCTAGCTTAACCCGAGGGAGAGCAGGAGAGGAGCATCACGATCACAGGCCGTGAAACTCCGACTGTGGGGCACCCGGGGCTCCATACTTTCTCCACACAGAGCCGCTTCAGCCACCCATTCGCCCCGGTTTGGCGGCGGGGGTCCCTTGGCGGCGAGGACAAACCGACATATAACTTGGCGACGACAGTGGTGCTCTTTAATGGAAGGCGAGCAGTCTTTCGTGGAATGGGATGCTTCGGAATGGTTATACCCAACCTGGAATGATGCGGCAAATCTCATGCAAAGCTTGCGAAAGACTATATTCCGTGTGATACGGCATTTCTGTATTCGTTCATCCATGTTCGAGCCCCCAACTCCTGTCGAGGCTGTGATACACACAGACGCGTGCTTTTGGAATGGACGTGACATGCTGTCGTGATGGTCGTCCCAGCTGCCCTTGTCGGCGGAGCCATGAGGCGTGACTTTGTCACCTGGCCCAGCAGCATTGGACGTTTGCTGTCCCATGCGGATCAGACGACAGCACCCTCATCATGTATAGTGGACATGGCGAGACCTTCCCTGATTGCACAACGCTCCACCAACATCCAAGTCCACCTATCGAGAAATCCTTCGACTTCGCAAGTCAACCACGAACTCCTTCAATAACGCACCAAAGTCACCAACCATGTGCATCACCCTTGTCACCAACCTTTCCTGCGGCCACAAGGTCCGCGGGCCACTCATCCAGTGCGAAACGGCATCGAATTCAGTACCTCGCGGATATCCTCATGACGACGGCCGACTCGTCCTATGCCAGCCAGGCACAATATACACACTGGACCAGAACACGACCTGCGAGCGATGCTTCTCGACAGTCATCCGCGGAATCCTGCGGGAGATTTGCCAGCCTTGCCGCCGGGCCGTGGTCTGGATGATGGGATCTCGACTGGTGGGCGATCTGTGCAGGCCTGTGACTCCAACATTCACAAGCGCAGAAGTCTCGCATGCAACAGTCGTGGCGGAGCCTGTGCCAGCTGGCGGAGCTGCTCAGATTCCGGACCTTCATTCAACCAGGATGTCCGCTACTCATGAAGTTCATCTCGAATGAGGTGAGCCATATATCTCACTGAAACCACAATCGATTTGACCGGCAATGTGGCACACGACTTGGCCACCAGTTCGCATGGCTTCCCTGGCATTTGCACATCTCCGCGTATACAGACGCTCGGCCATTATTCATTCTTCTGCTGTTTGGAGTTTCCTCAAAGCTTCGTACTCGAATCCGTTCTCGTTCTTCCAAAGACATATCCAGTGGCGGCGGGGCTGAAGCCAGTGTTCATCGGCAGTGGGAAAGGTGGTTTGCGGAAGTTGTTCATGAAGAACACGGGGTGCGTGGTCGCAGGATTGTATGTCGATACTGGAGAGATAAGCTGCGCTTTGGCTGTCTCGGGTGCTGTGAGGGGCGGCATGGCTTCGATCTGGTTTCTTGGAGCTGTCGCGTGCGTGTGGAAAGTGCGGGTTTGCTGTTGGACGTGTTGCGGCTGTGCGGCTACCTATGAATCTCTGTCAGAACATACAGTCTCGTAAGGGAATTTTTAATCTACCTTTGGCCTCGATGGTTGCAGTGCTGGTATCATCTTGTTAGTTGAATGATGGTGATGACGGATAAAAAGTCGAGCTTTCAGAGCTACGAAGCTGTGAGGATACTCCGCAGCTAGCGTCTTGCCGAGGCGTGCCTTCCACGTGCGGATCTCGTAGTGGTTCGCAGGAGCGAGGCTTCATGAACGATTGATCACGCCTCTTCGTTTGAGAATACATCCTCAATTCCATACTGCATCGACAGACATGTCGAGTGTGCTACCCACTGGACTCGCGATCTGCTCGCCCAGCTTCAGGCGCCCGAGACCGTCTCCAGTCGACTCCATTGAGCATCGCTTTCGTTCCTCAGTCATCGCCTCATGAGAGTCAGTATTCGAGTGAAGCCTCTGCCTTCCCGCCCTAGCACGATAGCATATGGACGTGAGACGATATTGACGGCATTCAAGGAGTTCAGCCCTACCAAGATTAAGGTTCAGCTCTGCCGAGAAGCGTTAGCGCGAATTTGAGACTTTGCATATTCGCCAGAACTTTTCTCTCTTGCTGCATCGAACCTCTTCCCCTCCACCTCCACATCAATACAAGGCAGTGATCCTCCGCCGCGGTGAGCCTATCACACAATACCCACTTCAGCGCGAATCACCACATTCCGAAAATCGAAACCATGTCCGCCGAAGCCTCTGCCGCATGGCCCGTCGCCGACCAGGCCCTCACCCAGCAGCTGTTGGACCTTCTCCAGCAAGCTACGCATTACCGCCAGGCCAAGAAGGGAGCCAACGAGGGTATGTAGCAATCCCGAGAAGAATTCGATATGCCACAAGCAAATCGAGTGCTTCGCAAAAAGTGCTCATTGCGCAATGCTAACAACATTCACAGCCACCAAGACCCTCAACCGTGGTGTTGCTGAGTTGATCATCCTCGCCGCCGACACGACTCCACTGGCCATCCTCCTCCACCTCCCACTCCTCTGCGAAGACAAGAACGTGCCATACGTCTACGTGCCGAGCAAGATGGCTCTCGGCCGCGCTTGCGGTGTTTCGCGCGCAGTCATCGCCGCGAGCATCACCACCAACGAGGCCAGTGATCTGATGGGTCAGATTCGCGCGACCAAGGATCAGGTTGAGAGACTCATGATCTAAGTGTGGATCTTTTGGAAAAAAGAGCTTGGCTTGTGAGAGGGAGAGGATAGAGGCATAGGCGCACGGAGCGATGCGATGAGGTCTTTAGACATGCCTAGGCAGGCGGAATGGAAATAGATAGACAAACCGGAATGCTGGTCTTCAACTTGTCCTTCATGGTGATTCCATATTGAGACTGATGTGGTGGTAGTCGCAGCCAACACTGCCGTTCTGCTTGGCGCGACTGTGACAATTTTATTCGCAATTGATCTATGCCATGGGAAGGTGAGCACAACGGTCTCGCTATGCTGCTCTGCAAAACTTTGCATTCCAAAAATAACAAAGACCTTCGCCGACAGTGGACACCAGTCTATCTCTTAATGCTTCCTCGTCGTTGTGAATCTGGGTCCGTGAAAGCAGAAGCGCCAAGCCATCTGGGAACATGCTTCTCTCACACTCCAGCTCGACTTCACTTCCTCCTTCACTTCAACCCGTCGTCTCCTTCTGCCTCCATCACTCCCAATTCACCATGCAAACACTTATTATGGATCTCTCTGGTTCATCATCGTGTATGCAAATGGTCGAGAGTGAATTCGGCCGGTCATTGCCATGTCACTCTCGATTCAGACTGCTTAGTGGCACAATACCAGGGTGATCACCACGACCTTCACAGGCGATCAGCAGAAGTGCGACGCATCGAGGATATAATGAATGTCCGCGACTGCACGCCGGTCATCGATCAAGCATTCGCAATTGCATGATGCCCGGCCGCAGCGGCTCAGCTGCTACGACCAGCCATCGTGGACCTCTCAGCTTCTTGTTTCAAACAACACTCCACGGCCGATCGTCTCTTTGAAGCTCACGAGGAATACTTGCGCTTCTTTCACGAAGCCGATACCATCAAGGCGGTTACCTCGGGGCCACTGCTAGGTCATCGTGCCCGTAGACAATCGCAGTTCTGCACTTACAAACGACGCTTCAATAACAATCGGAACATTTCGACAATACGCAAGAATCGCGTTGGTCGATTCCGTGCGCATTATCCGTACGACGTCACCAACGACATGGGTTTCAGGTCGTCCATTGTCGGAGCCGGCTCGAAAGATCGCTCAAGGAAGATCTCGCAATGACAAGATGAAGTGAAGTCCGGAGGCTCAGGAAGACTGCTCGGTGATCAAGTGCGCGCAGCAGCATTGGAAGCTTTCAATTCATTTGCATGCTTGGGCAGGAAGCTCATCTCCTATACATTGCTCTTGAAGCCAAAGATCGACCCGACTGCGATCCTGAGGGTGGCACTTCACCACGAAGCTCGCAAAGCAGATTTCTCCCGGCGTTTGAGGATCCCGCAAGCACTAACTACCGATTGTTCCGCTAGCGGCGAGTCCATTTCGCCCATTGAGCGGGAATCCGCCCCGCCAAGCCATATCCAATGCCTACCATTGTCGAAGAATCGTGGTGTATTGTTCGGACAGAACTACACCTTCACGTTTCTTCACAATGGGATGGAGGAAATCGTCTTGTATTGTCGGGATGGAGGTGTTAAGAAATATTTCCCTCCCATCTCCCTCTTCCTTCTTCCTCACAACCACTTTCATACCATCAGGCTTTCGTACTTTCACAGCTTTCTTTCCTCACACTTCACTCACTGGAACTGGAACTGGATTCCTATACCTTTCACACCAACAGCAAGACTTGTCTTTACACATTCTCCTTCCATCAACAGCTTTCTTCACAACAGCCGGACTTGTACCATCACCACACTCCTGCAACCCTTCAGTCAAGACTACTTCTCTCATACACACTCACCACCCAACAACATACACAATGTCGTTCTTCGAGGATGCCTTCTCCAGCGTCGAGGATGGTCTTCTTGGCTTCTCCGACAACGATCTCTTCGGAGGTGAGGTCGATTTCGGCCAAGTCAACAACTACCCAGACGTTCAGACCTCCAACGCCCCTGAGGAGACTCCAGCCGACAATTCCAACGATGCCAATCTGTTCAAAGAGTTCATCAACTCCGATGCTGTCGACCTCGGTACCACCAACACGGCCTCTGCAGCTCACGAGCCAGCTGCGAACGACAATGCCGGCCCTTCCGGACTCGAGCAAGCAACCGCTGCTGGTGCGTTCGAGATCGACTGTGCCAGCTCAGTCGCTCCGTCTCCTCGCGGGACCACGCCTGTTGCCAGTGCCGCTGCGGCCCTCCCTCCATTCCTCCAATCTCCGGCCGACGAGTGTATCGACCTCACCGAAGATTCTCACCCGGCGGTCGACCTCACGTCCGACCCTCTCCCGCCCTCCGCCGACTCCCTCCCGCCTCCCTCCGCGCCACCGTCCGCCGACCATGCCCCTTCCTTCCAGCATGGCACTCCAGAAGTGCCTCGCCGCGCGGAGAGCGTGAGTGCTCCGGCTGGTTCCTCGCCTCTGCAATTCGCATCAGCAGCGGAGGCAGCGGAGGTAGTGTTCGCCCGTCGAGCACTGGACCTGCCGGCGAGCTTAGACGACCATGCTGAGGTCGAGAAGAACGCCGCTTCCAACGTCCGCCGCATCGTCGCTGCCTTTGAGGCCGACTACAGAGCTTTGCCGCCCAACGTCGCCATCGGAGCGACCGAAGCCGCCCGCTGGATCGAGGTTCAGGAGCGCTACGTCGACAAGGTTGCAAAATTGCAGGCAAAACAGCCATACATGGTCGAAGCAGCCGCTTGGATGGTGTTGCAGAGCCTGGTTGAGATGCACAAGCTGGGCCGCAAGAGGACAGTCGAGAAGTGGGAGCGCAATACGAAGTGCTCTGCCCGACTCAACGCCATCATTGACGCCATCGCTGATTACACAATCATCCGCTTCGATGTCTTCCGCCTGGTCAGCATCGATGACTTCGTCGCCTCGCCGTCAGCTGCCATCTCCCGCAAGTCCGCCAATTGGCGTGGAAATACCATGAAGGTCAAGAAGGATGAGGCCAACCTGGAAGAGGCCGCGGGCAGCAATGTTAAGTACCAGCCTGTGTTTGGCGGCGGTAAGAAGCGCAAGAATGGCAGCACGCTGTCCGATGGTTCTTCGACCTCTCCTATCAGCATCCCATCCGAGAATGAGCCAGGTATGTTTCTTCCTTCTCTCCACTTCCACCAGACACATCACTGACACGACTTACCTCACAGAGAAGCCAAGCAAGAAGAAGCGCAAGACTACCACTCCCAAGCAATCACAAGCGAACTCCATGCCCACCTACGCCACTCCGAACAGCGGCTACGCCTCCACCCACGATCAGCAGCAAGCCACTCCCACATCCATGCCAACGTACGACCCTTATACCGGCGAGTTCACCTCTGCAACCGACGTCCAGCAGGCTACGCCAACGTCCGCTTACCCCTCCCTCAATGCTGGCTATGCTACCACCGAGTACCCACCAGCCATGCCATCGTACGACACTCCGAACAACAAGTACGCTCCGGCCTCCATGGCCACCCCAATGTCTGGATACACTCCCCTTCAGAGCAACTACACTCCCACCTCTCAGCATGCCCAGAGCAACTACGACGCTGCCCCTCAGCATGCTCAAAACAACTACGCCGCCTCCACCCCGCTGCAGGCCTACAACAACTACGCCACTCCCGCTCAGCAGCAGGTCTACAACAACCACGCCGCCTCCACCCCGCAGCAGGCCTACAACAACCACACCGCCCCCACTCAGCAGCAGGCCTACAACAACCACGCCGCTCCCGCTCAACAGCAGACTTACAATGGCTATACATCCACTCCTCAGCAGGCTCAGGGCCACTACGCTTCCACCACTCAACAGATCCCGTCTACGCCAACGCCCATGCAAGCGTACGACCCCCCGTCCGGCGAATACGACTGGGCATCGTTGGACCTCGACACCTTCACGAGGCTGTACGCGCCTGGAACTTGAAGTCCAACAAGGAGTGCAACGGGATTGGAATGACACGACATGGAATGGAAATGGATTTTGCTTTTGCCTTTGCTTTTGCTTTTACACGGAACGAAATGGAGTATTGAGGATTGACATGAAAAACGAGATGGAATGAATGCATGGGCTTTTGATGGAGTTTAGGAGGTACCTGTCTCAAATGAATAAGGCATTGCGGGAGTTACGGAGTTTAAACAGGACCAAGAGACTACATTGTCGCAACACAGATGCATGGAAGGAAGAAGAAAACTCTCTGCCCACCGTCCACAAAGCTCGACATAAGTCTCCCGCAGCGGCTACAACGAACGAATGAAACATCCAAAACCTCGCACTCACTCGCAACCTCCCTCCTCTTCTTCCCCTCCCCTCATTCTTCTCAATCCTAACCCCCCCCCCCCCCCCAGAGAGGGCAGAATTGAGGATAAGAACTTACGTCCCCCACTCCCCGCGGCGGCTCCTAGGTTTGAACGATACAATCCAGGAGTGGGAAGGGTGTGTGGAAATTGCATGGTATTGCCCCCCCAAAAAAAGTACCCGCGTCCATCTCTTTGTATAACAGTCTCCGATCTCGAGGGCTCATTTCGCGAGGTCGGATACGGTAAGAGAGCTTTATGTTGCTTGAAATTAATCCTTCGACATCAATCTTGCTGCGTCGTTGGTAATACTTTCACTTTCACTTTTGCTTTTGCTTTTGCTTCGCGTTTCCAAACCAGGGGGTATCTCGTTTGCGTTCTTCACAGGCTTGCTTTACACCTTTCCCTCGCCCTCCCTCCCCACACTCCGCGTGGGGAGACTCGACGTCCTTGCCTGCTTGCCTGCTTGCCTCCTTCATCGCCTTGCTCGCCTTACTCACCGTACGTCTTGGCATCTCAGCAAAAAATCTCTCCAATCGTCTTGAAATCCAACACCGCAACAAGCGCTCAATTCTCGCGCTCGTAAAAACTCGGCAAGAAAATTTTTCAACACCTCTCTCTATCTCTCTCAAGAGCCCGCGCAAAAAGCTCAACTACGCAACCTCCTTGTTCGGATCATCGGGGTAGAACCACGCAGCAATCGCAATAATCATGTACAGCAACATGAGCATGACACCCTAGAGACACAACTCGTTAGCACATTCAACTCTTTTCCAAAGCGCGCAAGAACTTTTGGCACAACTCACCTCCAACCAATGGCTCTTGCCGTCGTTGATGAGATAATTCACCAACCAGATACTCAACACCAAAACGACCACCAAGAATCCATCAAAGTCCAAATTCAGTGGGTTGTGGCCAACGCCCCACCAGTTCAGCATAATCATCAATGGCAGTACCAGAAGTGCGATTTGGAGGGAACTGCCGACCGCCACGCCGATCGCGAGATCCATCTTGTCCTTGATGGCGACCGTCACGGCGGTGGCGTGCTCGGCAGCGTTGCCCACGATGGGAATGAGAATCAATCCGACGAATTCCTCGGACACTTTGCCGCCGTCGGTCAGCGCGTCAATCGAGGAGACCATGTACTCGGCGCAGAATGCGATGAGAACGGTGGCGATGCCGAGAGTGATGAGGGCGCCGATGATGGAGAGCGATGGCGTTTCTTCTTCTTCGTCGTCCTCCTCGTGGACCAGGTTCTCACGGTTGATGTTGCCACCTGCTGAAGCGGCGCCGGATGCGGCGCCGATGACGGCAATCCCGCGCTGCATGTCGCCCGAGTCCTTGCGTCCGGAGGGTCTCTTGGGGACTTTTTGCGACGGCTCGTTGTAGATCTCCTTGTGGGTGCTGAGTTGAAAGAAGAGATAGCAGCCGTAGATGACGAGCAGAAGGACGGCAGTACCGCGCGAGGCAGGGGTGACGCCTTTCTCGCCGCCAGGAGAGAAAATCGCGAATGCGGTGGGAATGATGAGGGAGCCGATGGAGAGGGCGAGGAGTGAAGCGGCCGTTTGCGCCACGGTGATGTTGAAGTATTGTTCGGTGCGTTTGAGGCCGCCAAAGAAGAAGCACATTCCCAGAACCAGGAGGAGGTTGGACAGCATGGAGCCGATGAGGGATGTCTGGACGATGATGACTTTGCCTTGTTTGAGAGCAATGACGGAGACGATGAGTTCGACGGCATTGCCAAAGGAGGCGTTGAGAAGCCCGCCAAGCACTTCGCCAATGTACATGGCAAGTTCTTCCGTGGCAAAGGAGAGGACGGCCGCGAGTGGGATGATGGCGATGAAGTTGATGACGAACACACCGATTCGACTGAAGGACTTGACCTGCTCCAAGGCGATGCCGATGGGGACGAAGATGAGGAGGATGTTGATCCAGGAGAACAGCACGGCCTTGACCTGGGTCATGATGGGGATGTGCTTGTGTTTCCGCTTCTTGGACTTTTCCGTGTCGCTGCGTTCCATCATGCCGTCGGATGTGTCCTCTTTCCCGAACAGGCCGAACAACTTGCCGCCCTTTCGTTTCCGAGCATTCATGTCATTTTGTATTGACACGGGGTTGTACATTTCCCGCGCCGCCTCATCCGACTTGTCGGTCTCATCGCTGGAGAGGCCTCTCGAATTGACGGGCATGGCGCCTCTCGGTCCTTGTGGATATGTCCCGGCCTTTTGCGGACCTCTGAAGTCTGCGGTATCCTGCTCATACTTTTCTCTCCGCGTCTCCGTAGCTGGTTGGTCGGCGTCGTTTTCGGTGCTCACGTGGGTGATGTGGTTCTCTTCGTCCATTCGAGCTCTTCGGGGACCAGCTCTTCCAAAGGGGTTGTAGGTCTTCGTTTCGCTCTCACCATTGTCGGGGTACCAGGCGTGTTTCCTCGCTTTGTGCTTGATATGATCTATGCGGTAAGAGGAGTTAGTGCTCATGCTCGTCGTGAGGATGTCGTGGATGTGGGTGCTGAGGTAGTGAGGTAGTGAGGCATTTCGGGGGATGACATACGCATGATTGTGGAGGTAGCCCAGCGACAGGGTTTCAAATCCTCCGTGGAGGCGGGTGGAGGGTAATCCGTGCAGTCGCGAGGTAATGGCGTTGGAAATAGATGCGTGTACCTGCAGTGAATGGACGCGCCGGGTGGTCGAAGGATCAGTGGGGCGGCCTCTTTGTCGAATTCACGAGCGAGTGTTGAAGTATGGGGGAGTGAGTAGTTAGTGAGTAGTAGTGAATAGTGAAGTCGGCGTCGCGGCGCAAGTCTTCGCTCCTTTGGATTAAGATGACGGGCAAGTGCAGCTTAGACCTGTTTTGGCCCTCATGGGGGCGATTAGCGAAGAACGTGGCTGTGCGACGCAGGGAAGCGAGATGGCGGGACTGATGTGATACGCTGGACCACGCTGGACCACGCTGCCCTCTCACCGCAGATCCCTCCCTCTGAACCCGGCTTTCTGCTTCATGCGCCACACCGAGAACGTCGGGTGAAACGTCATGAACTCTATGCTTTGGCGAGGAGGAATGATGAACGGTTCGACGATCAAGTCTATGAAGAGACAAGAGGTGTCGTCCTGCGTGCCAAAAGAATGCAGTATTGGCAATGGCAGCAAGCCTTTGGATCCAGACATTGGCATTCGACTTGGCGATGCTTCAGACACAGAGAAAGCTTGGTGAGCGGCTGTTCTTCGGCAGTCGCGATGCAGCGGCCAACCAACACAAATTATCCGGGGCTCACCGCTTCTCTCGACCTCATGTTCAACACTCCCATGCGCATCCAGTGACGAGTTGAAACAGGTACCTGCTTAATCATATGTTGCTGGCAAGTTGGCGACCATCGGATGCTACACCATCGGAACCGCAAAATGCCCAAACGCCAGCTTCGGGCGAGAAAACTTGTCGAATTCCAAGCTCCAGGGCGGACGAGCAATCGCCCATTCTCACGCCGACATGACGCCTGAGACAACGTCAATCCCCCTCAGGTTCACCTGGATGATGTGAGGCACAACTCTGTGCTCAAGCTGGATCCGTCGCGGTGGGAAGAAAGGGACAGATGCCTCTCTTAAATCTCGCCGAACATTACACAGCAGTCTCAAGTTCGTACATGCCCGGGTTTCCGCCGATCTGAGAAAGCAGCATTACGACGACCACTTCCCCACTATCTTCATCTCGTCCTCCTCATTACTCCCACCGCACCATCAAGAATACTGCCACAGCTCGCCTCCATCTCCATCTCCCAAACCCGCAACCTTTCCACCCTCTCCCAACCCCTCCACCACATCCCACCATTCCTTCCCTCCAGCAGCACACTCTCCTTTCACCTCCCCATCCGCTTCGACATCCACCTTACCATCCCTCCTCTTTCCCTCTTCCATCGCCCTCTCACTCACATTCCCCTCTACGCCCGCCCTCAGTCCCACCCCACCCAAAGGCACCCTCTCATTCAACCCCGCCATACAATACGAACACTTTTGCGGCACGACAATGTCTCCATTCCCATGCACCACCGTCCAACAGACTCCCAACGCGAGACCTTGCGGACAGCGAGCGATGGGGAGGAATTCGCCGTGCGTGCAGGAACACCAGATTAGGAGTTGGGTGCACATTTCTTTTCTTTGTCTTCTTCTCTTCTCGGGGGTTTTTTTTTGATTCGATTTGAGGTGGGTGGGGTGTTGATGGAGTGGTTTGGATTGTCGTGGGTTGAAGGCTGTGTATCGTGGTGTTGATTTTTGGGTTGCGGTGATGTTGCCCTTCAGATTTTGTGCTCTCCTCCCTTCTATCAACAGAGTGCAAGGAGGATCAAAGCGGCTCTTATGGAGATGCTGTGTCCAGTACCACAAACCGGGCGAACGCATTTGCTTGTTTGTTTGTCCGTTCGCCACAGAGTGTTTGCAACGAACTCTGCTTGCTTCTCGCGACGCTGGCAGAACAAATTTCGGAAAGACTCATTCAACTTCGGGTATTGTTTGATCTCGCGGGAACGATAGTTGACAAATCCTTCACAAACGCAGTCATTACGGAAAGGGAGGTCGGAAGAAAAAGTCCAGAAAGAGGAAATATCATTAATAACTTTCAGACATCATCATATTCTACGAGATCCGACCATAAGAGAGTCATCACAGCATATAATCGATACAAACCCCTTCTTCTCCTCCTCCCCTCATCCTCCCTTCCCCTCGTCCTCCTCATCACTCATCAAAATTCTCAACCATAATAAAGTTGTACCTGCGTCGTCTGCGGCGGCGGATGAAAATACCCCGGCGGCGGTCCCTCGCCCCCACCCGCACCCGTCGTCGTCGTCGTCGCCGCCGGCGGAGCACTCCCGCTGGGACTACACGACGTCACGGTCGTGGTGGCGAGGGGTTTGGAGTAAGTCGTTAATTGGCATGCCTGTTTCGAGAAAAAGAAGCTTGGGTTAGCGAAGTGTGGTTTACAAGTCTGAGGTACGCAAGGAAAAATATTTGCACTGCGAAGAGGGTGAAAGGGAAGAAAAACTCACCGGCCCCAATCCCAACCAAGGATTGTAATAAGTACTCGTCACCAATTCCTGACATCCATGACAATCCACCAACGCGGTGGAGGTATGTCCATACTGCTTGATGTCGCATCCATCCAGGACGCCCGGGTTCGTATACGTCAGTGTGGTCGGACAAGCCGGGGGAGACGAGATGGTACTCGTCAACAGCGTGATGGGGGGAGGGAGAGTGTAAATTCCGGCAGTGGGGACGGTGTATGGTATGCGTTCTGTGCCGGGAGCGGTGGTAGCGGGTGCGGAAGTCGCAGGCGCGGTGGGGCCGGGCACTGTGCCGGTTGGGTTTACAGGGATGGAACTGTTGCCAGCTGGGTATGGAGGAGGAGGGGGACCTGGGGGTAAGGAAGAGGATGTTGGGACGGGTGGGAGGCCGAAGCTGGAGGCTGGGCCTGGGGGAGGTGCGGAGGTCGCGGGTGCGGTTGGACCGGGTGCTGTTCCGGATGAAGCGGGAAGGGAGCTGTTGCCCGCTGGGTAGGGTGGGTGAGGGTATGGAGGGGGACCTGGAGGTGCGGAGGTAGATGCTGGGTAGGGTGGGTGAGGGTATGGAGGGGGACCTGGAGGTGCGGAGGTAGATGCTGGGTAGGGTGGGTGAGGGTATGGAGGAGGACCGGGGGGCGCGGAAGTGGATTGCGGCGGGTATGGGTATGGGTTCGGCGGACCTGGGGGCGCGGAGGTGGATTGCGGCGGGTATGGGTGGGCTTCTGAGCTCGAGGACGGTATCGCTGGTGCGGTCGACACAGGCGCCGTCGGACCGGGTGCTGTGCCACTTGAAGCTGGAACAGAGGAGTTACCAGCCGGGTAAGGAGGGATAGATTGATACGGGTAAGGTGGCGGCAGGACCGTGCTGATAGCCGGTGGTGGCGGAGGGACGGCAGAAGACGAGCCCGTAGCATACGGAACCGAGCTGGTCGAAGAGCACACAGTCGGAGTCTGGAAGTTGCCATTCTGGTCAAAAGGAACATAGCCCACGCACTTGGCCAAGTCGGCGACACATCCGCTCTGGTTGGCGTGCGGAGCCACACGACACGCGTCGAATTCTTTCCAGCACTTCTCCGCGCAAGGCGAGTAAGCGGGAGTGGTTGTGGAGGGCTTTGGTGGCGGTTCCGGGTAGACGGAGGCGTGAGAGGCACCGATGGTGGTGGTGTAGGGTGTACCGGGAGGTTTGCCATAGCCCGGGGGGAGATAGCCGGGTGGGACTTCAGGGGCGGAACTGCTCGTGGGGTGGGGCTGTTGGTATTGTGGCCCGTATGCCTGTTGGGCGTTGACGAGGAGGGGCGCCACGAGGGCGAAAAGAGTGGTGGAGGAGTGCATGATGGGTGGTGGTTGAAGGAGAGTGGGTTGGCACTTCGCTCGGGAGAAGAGGTCCTGAGAGGTGGTGTCGAGGGTCGGTCAGACGCAGGTCGAGGGGGGTTGATATATTCTGTTGGGCGTCGGATCGTCGACGAAGCACTGGCTGACGTACACCATGCAATGGCAAGCTGATACCAGTCGCTCAAGGTGTCCCTCGATCGTCTTGATGCACACGGAATGGGATAATGCCAACACTTTCGCCGTAGCGTAAGCACTAGGAGAAGCTCGGGGCCAGGAACGTGTGAGAGAATGGTAGGGCTCTCCAAGCTCTGCCACCCTGGTCCTCGCCGGTTCTCGTGTTCGATGATGAAATTCACGTTGAGTCGTTCCCGATCGAAAGGGTCGGCGTCCATGCGAAGGCCAACGTGCTCCAACGTGCTCCGGGGATATTGTGGTTTGCTGTCGGTCCGTGGAGACGTCCTTAATCAAGCCTCGACCAAGCCCAAATGTGTCCTCATAGATGCTGCCGTACAATACTGTCCATCGATGACAGCACCTCGGCGCTGCTCCTCGCGAAGAATGGTGTGCTTTCGACCCGATCTGCTTTCGAGCATGGGTGAAAGTCGTTCCGGTAGAAAGCAAGAATCTGCATTGGTCAGTAGCAGTGAAGCTTCTTCAACTTGGAAGCAGCGCATTGCGACCCTGCCCTGCGATTGCAATTGTGGCTTCACATCCGACGTCTTTCCTCGTACGACTACCATGCCTCGACGTATCGCGCTTCTCTGGTCCACACTCTCAAAGCTCTCCATATGGCGACACTCTCTCCCCGCCCTGTCAAGACCTGCAGACCGAATCTGCAGCCACTCAGGATCCCCAACCGGGTGAGGAAACCATCCCAGTCCGGAAAACCACGCAGCCTCAACTTGCGACACCCCAGTCCGGCAACCCCAATGCCTCGTATTTAGCCCACATGGATATGGCTGCTAATAATAAAATTGGCGGAAAGCTTACTTACTTAGCTTGTGCTTGTGCTTTGAGCTTGTTCATTCTGTCGTCAAGAATGATGACATTTGCTGGGAGGAAGTCTGTTGCAGTGTTGCAGCGGGCGCCGGCCAGGTCATCACATCGCTATGGTTAGCTTTCGAATCTTTGGCCTGTGGTTCAAGGGCTGATGGTTTTCCTGGAGATGCACGAATTAATCCTTGTGTCGCAAACCAGCCTTGCGTTCCTGAAGACGGTGACCACTTCGATTTGCCTGCCCGCTGTCATTGGCGGTAGCTTGGGTCGTGCGCTTGAATATTCGGTCCGTCGACGACACAAATGCAAGGAACGCTCTCAGCGGACAGACGCTGCCGGGGTCGTGCGCTGTACAAGCCTTGCCTGAGCTGTAAGGCTTGCGCGCAGTGCGATCGCACATCCATTCGGGTTGTTCATCACACACAAGGATGTATGCAGTTATGCACGTCGGCGACCTCTCTCGGACTTCGACTGCGACACTGGCCAGGCCTGAACAAGGATACTGCAGTCAATGGCGGACTGCAAAGGACTGTGCAAGGTGGTGGAATCGGAAGTCGACCAATCGATGCACCATGTCGATACCTTATCAGCCCTGGAGCGAGTCGATTCTCCAAGACACGGTGATCGCTCCGACGAGCCCCTGTCTGCTGTCGATTGTGGTCATTGGCGATTCGGAGAGCCTCGGTCGTTTTGGTTTAGATGATCGTTGAATGCGGGGATGGATGGTATGGATGGCGCAACGACTTGCTGCAGCAGTGAATGGCGTAACGGTGGATGGCGCAACGAGAGCTGTTTTTGGGAGGATCGGCGTGGGCGGATAGAGATGTTGGATTCGTCGAGACCTGGTCTTTGAGGGGCGTGGTCTATTCGCAGGGCCAGACTATGGTGTGATGGGAGCCGGAACGACTTCGCCTTGAGTTTGTCGATGGGCGCTTCGATGCGTTCAATACTGGACTTCGTTAGAATATGTCGCTGGTCGAGCATGGTACAGGATCGTGTAAAGAGAGTAGTCGTTCTGACCCCGAGCGGTCCACAAGTAGGCGCAGGATGCCTGGATTGGTCAATTGTCTTGATTTTGGTCCCACCTCATAAGTACAGATCATTATCGCTCACATACTGAAATCCCGCAAGTGTCCCAAAGTCTTGCCAAAGTCTTGCATCGGTCGCTGTCTCCCCGACTCACCCACCATAATGCCAGATCTTCAATCACCGGAAATTCCCAACTGTGGTCTCCCACAGCGGAACCTCAGAACACTTCATCGCACATCACAAAAATTTTCACCGTCTTTCCACAAGTTGACATCCTCAGAAATGCTCCCTCGGCTTCACCTTCACATCTCCCATCTCCACTTCCTCAAACTCTTCTCCATTCCCTTCCGGACTAGCATCCAACTCCACCCTTTGCACCTGCAAGCCTCCACTCTTACTCTTCATCAAATGATACCTGTCCTGAAACGTGTGCATGGGACCAGGTTGCGAATGCTCTTTCTTGGTCATACCTGTCATCGTACTGATCTCGCTGCCGTCCCGCGACACTGGCGGTTGGAGACTCGTCGCCGTGGAGGGAGATCGAGCGAACGGAAAGGGTGAAAGGCTGCGTCCGTCTTTCATCGTGTACGGGTCTTCCATGTTGTCGGGGAGAGGGTACATGAGCTTCGGCGTGCGGCTTTGTTCGCGGCGGTAGAGGGAGAAGCAGAAGGCGAGGGAGATGAGGAGCGGAATTGCGAGGCCGACTGCTAGGCCAGCCATTTCGGCGGAGGTGTGGAGATTGGGGTCAGATGCGACTGATGGTGTGGCGGTTACAGTTACGGCGGCGGCAGTGGCGGTGGAGGCGAGAGCGGAGCTGATGGCGGGAGAGGCGAGAGCGGAGAGTTCGGAGGCGCGAAGGACGATCGATGGCTCGGAGGGGAGTGTAAAGGTGAGGGAGGGTCGGTCACAGGCGGTGGAGTTGAGGCCGCAGGCGAAGACGCCGGAGGTGCCGTTGTCGCTGCAGGGCGTTATGGGAGCGGTAAAGTTGAGGAGGCCTTCGAATGAAGTCAGTACGAAGCGAGCATTGTTGTTCCCAAATGAATGCCTCACCCTTTGTGCAGACCGTAGCACAAGCCTTGTCCTTCCAATCCTTATCCGTACAACTCCCGCGCGACATAATGCCATGACTGAAGCAGAGTCCGCTCCCCAAACATGTCGCCTCCTCGCCACAGCACGCCGAAGCCTTGCCACCTTCACTGCCAACGCATGCTGTATGTCCCGACTCCAATCCTCCTGGGTAGTAACAAGTCTGACTGTGAACGAATGTGACGAAAAGAAAAATAGCCGCCAGAGCCCGACTGAGCGGGCGAACGAATGACATGGCGGGGATCGTGAAGAAGGTCAAGGGAAGAGGCCGGTCTTCATGGATTGTTGCGTGATGCGATGGTGCAGGTGGTGTGAGATGAGACCGCCGCACGCTTGTGGCCTTGTGCCTCTCGCTCTCTCCGCGCCTAGATCCTGCTCGCCGGGGGTTTTGGTGGTAGTGGTGCAAAGAGATGGAAAAGAAGCCAGTAGGTGTGGATAGTGCTCAGGCGAGAAGCTACTCACACTATTCCGCCCGGACAGTAGCACCGCAATAGTCCTTCCTCACCAGGAGAATCCGCCTGCCAACTCACCGCACCATAGTCCACCTTGACTAAGGCAGTGCTCCATCCGCACCGCCGCGGTAAGCTTCCAAACAATAGATCCATCGCGTCCGAGTCGGCAAATCAATGCGGTTCCGCATCATCCCTGAGTCGATGCAAAGGCAATGGAAATTTGACGAGGTGAGGTTGGCCTGTTTCATCGGCGACGTGAGTTCACGCTTTGCCCGAGTTGGGAAGGTGCGTGAACCTTGCCTTGACACGCCATGCTTGAAAAGGAATTGGAGAAAAGGCTATCTTCGCGGCGAAACGACGGGACGGTCGATTGAAGGTATAGGGGTTCGTATTGGAGCCGAGGCCTTGAGAAGGAGCGATGAAGATTGCGAGGCGTGAGTTGTCGTGAAAGAATGAAATGTGAAGACTTTTCGCTTCCCCAGATTTGGTCGCGTGTTAGAACTACGTTGCACAGCATTGAAGGCACGAGCACGATGACAGCCAAGGATACGCCCTCCACGACAATGTCTAGGCCCTCTGGGTTTGATATCAACTCTCCTGAACCCTGCTTGGTCTCCGACTCAATGCATACATGCCGAAGTGCCGCTTGCCCGCTCCAGATGGACCACCCAGAGTGCAGATGGTTTCATGATGGCAGAACATGATGGCAGAGGGCAGTGGTCGAGGTGTCGCTTTGTTCTACCTCGATGTCCAGCCTTGATAAACTCGCTCATGCTGCGAAGAGCCCAAGTATGTCCATATCAACAGTGCAAAACCTAAACCTGTGGTATATAACCGACTAGACAATTTGTCGCGTACTGCCTTTCTGATCTTCATCTTCGATCCCGTTCTCAAACATCACCTCCTTCAAACTCTTCCTCAAGCCACCCACCTCCTCCTCTCACAACGGCGTCGTCGCCCCTGTCTTCATACTATACGGCGCCAACACCTTTTTCGCGTTACAAATTCTCCATGCCAAATTCCTCACACATCCATCCGCGACAACCACCTCGGGCGCAAACTCGATGCCAAACATTGCCTGCACCGCATACACGACTCGCTTCGCATACTTCCCCTCCCGGTCCAACGTCTTGCCGAAAACCTCATCTGCACTCCTCGGCGCCACCTCCTGGTCGCGGTCAAAACAATTCTGCACGAGCGGGAGCAAGGCCTCTTCTACGACCTCGCGGATGGGACTTTGGACGGAGTCGAGGTGAATATCTTCGCCTTCATCGAAGCGGGATATCCGGATCTCAAAGGGGAGGGAGATGGACATGACGTTGTGCGAGCCGGCGTGGTGGTAGCGGAATTCGAAGACGCCTTGGGTCCACCAGAGTTTGTCGCCGGAGAACTCGATTTCTCCCGATAAGAGGTCTTTGGTCTCGCCGTCGGTGCGGGTTGTTGCGGGGAGGAGTTGATCGGAGACGAGGATTCCGGTACCGGCGTTCGAGACTTCAAAGGAGTTGAGGTTCGTGGCGGTCCACCGCCCCTGACAAACGCTTTTGGTGAGCTCGCGGGATGCATTGTCGCCGACGCGGTAGAGCCCGATCCAGTCGCGTTTGGAGTGGTTTAGTGGGGCGGTCCACTTGATGTGGACGGGCGCGCCGTAGTCGACTACGAGGCGTTGGAAGTTGTCGGTGCGTTCGAGGGGTTTGCTGGCTGTCTCGCCTTCGCGGCCGTCGTGAGGGACTTCGAGATGGGTTTTCGCGGTCGTTGATGAAGCATTTTGAATGGTGATAGAGTAGTCTTTTGGATCGAAACCGGCGAGATCCGGTGCCAGACGAGTGATGCTCACACGGGCTGGAAATTGGTTGAACAGAGTTGTGGAATCTTGCACGAATGTGTTGAATCCTGCGGCAAGCCTTGGTCCGGCGGCGTCGATGAAGTCTTCAAGAGAGTCGAGGGTGCCGTCCAAAGCATTGTCTACGCTCGTCGACCACTTGTGAAGAGGTGCGGGAAGGGCACGCTTGAGATTGCGAGAGACGCCTGAAGTCTGGCGAAGACCTTGACGGTAGAGTCTCTGCATGTGCGGCTTCTCAACGAGCTGAATGAAACAGAGGGACAAGGTGTGGCTGAGAAGTGCTAGGAAGAAGATCGACTTGCTCCAGGTCATGAGTGCTGCTCCCCAGACACCGGCCAGGCCGATCGTCCGCTCCGGGTTGTTCAAGAAACGGTAGATTCCGCCATATGTAAGCTGAGGCGCTTTGTCGGTGAAGAAGAAGTCGCCGAAGAACCAGCCAAATTCTCCCAGTGACTCGTAGATACTGGTGATTGTCCAGGCCTGGAGTGAAATCAATGCGATTCCAACGACGTGGCGCAGGAGGGTCATGCCGTAACTCCAGTCTGATGGAAGTCTGCGAGCAGGTCAGCATTGATCTGGTGGCTGTCTCGGTCACAGTCCGGTGAACTCACCCGTACATCTTCCACGCAGCACAGATAAAGCTGGCATAGCACATTGTCATACTGATATGGTAGATGCCCTTCCATTGCCGCCAAGCCTCCTCAGTGCTCTCACCATACTTGACAAAGTGGCGGGTCCACCATTTGTGGTTCGATTGCCGGTCCAGGACGAAACCAATGCCGATCGAGTACCACAGTCGCCAGAAGATGGCGTTGAAGACGAAGAATGCCTGCCAGCCGCGAGTCGATGGAGTGATCACCGCCACTGAGTACATCCACGCCTGGAGGATGATGACTGAAACATCCGTCACTCGGTGGAGGTCCACATTTTGCAAGCCGACGAGGTTGTGCACAGGAGATGGTTTGGCGCTGGAGGCTAAAGGTGGGTAGCCGTTGACGTGACCAGCGCTCGACGTTTGAGAGGTGTACTGCGGACGCTCTGGTGGCGTGTTGCTGAATTCTGCTCGTTTAATCGGTGCCGGAGTGTTGTAAGTCCTTTCGATCTATTGCATGTCAGCATTTCGAACGGCACAGAGGTAGTGGTTCAGGATCACGCACGTGTGGGTTCTCAACAATGGTCAGGAATGTTAATTGGGCAGCATGGGCGATGATGGAGATGAACAGGACTTTGTAGCTCGCAGCCATCATGGCTATACCATAGAATCCGACGTATCCAATGGAGTACATGGGATGAGGAGCGAGCTCAAAGACACCGTCAAACGTCAAGTCTTGGTCGACAAGATAGAAGAAGTCACCCCAGTACCAGGCAAAATCCTTGACAACTCGATGGGCATCCAGCTTCACCCACAAATTGAAGCCGATCAGGACGGCACCTCCGATCCACCGTGCTGCAGTCATGGCATACGGTTCGTTCTGGGGACGGCAGCCGCACGCATAGGAAAAGAGGCAGAAGGAGATGAAGTCAGACATGAGAATCAAATCCACGACCCGGCGAAAGAGAAGCCAGGTATTGTACTCGATCGGCGCATCCTCGAACTTGTAGTCCTTGGGGATCTTCGCTTCCATTTCTTTCTTGATGAATTTGTACAATGTGGGATGAGGGTTCTGGCCGCGCTCAGGGTTCTCGAATATCTTTGTCTTCTTGGCCCAGTTCACGAGGCGCTTGTGGTGAGACTGATTGTGGAGCAACCAGCCAATGCCAAAGTTGTAGCACCAGCGCCAGAACAGGAAGATCACGGCGAAGATTGGTATCCGGAAGGACTGGGGGAGGATGTACATGAGGAGGAACTGACCGCCTAGGGCGAGGACAATGGCAAAGTCGGAGGCATTCTTTGGTTGCGTTGGGTCGAACAGCTGAGAGACCATGTCCTCGGTGTGAGGCACGGTGAAGACTAGAGCGTGGGACATATCAGCGCTGTCATGTTAGAGTGAGGCGTGGAAGGATGAAGGCGGAACGAAAGGTCTTTCTTGAGATGATGTACTCCGTATCGATGAGCGCTGCCTATGGCATTGCACATGCATAGCACTGAGGTGTTGCATCGACCGGGTGTATTGCCATGTCTTGGTGAGCACTGAAAGTACTCACCCGTGCCGTCCGGTGTCCGTCCATATGTTTTCCTATCCTTCTCGTCCTTTCCACCCTTGGCCTCTTGCTCATTCAATGCTCGCACAGTTTCATGGGCTGTCTCCAAGGACGAAGCTTTCTGCGGCGCATCCGGCTGCTGTGCGAGTCGTTCGCGGAGCCCGGAGGCATCGACGCCGAGGGACTGGGCGACTTCGGTCATGTTGTTGAAAGAAGCCTCATGCGCGTTGAGCGGAGGAGTGTTGTGTTGTTGAAAACACGGAAAGCAGCGCAAAGGGAAAAGGTGGTCTCGAGGGAGATGCAGTGGAGCGTGATGGAGAGGTGCAGCTGTGGATCTGTGAGGTACTTTGGCTTGTGCCGAGTGATTTTAGCGTCGACTTTTGACAACAGAATCCGACTTGAATTCTTTTTGTTCCTGCGGGTAATTGTTACAATACAGTCTTGGCCAGGCCGCCTTGGTTGTCATCCAGATCGATCTGATCGCACACAAGCTGTACCATAGATCTGCATTCTCTGTTGGGACATCTCGATCATTGTCACATGCAAGATGCCAGAATTCTTCGCTCAGCAAAGGCGTGGGACTTGCGATCTCCCGAGACCTCCCGCAGCCGTCTTTCAAACCACACCTCGTGCTTTTGCGGAGCACATCTCCGGCGAACTGCAGTCACTGCATGCGCGACTTCGTTGGGCGACAGCGAAGCAGTAAGCTTTCAATGGCTTCAAAGCTCGCATTGGTAACTCTCCGAGCGATCCTCTCGTCATCGTGGGGCCCGGAAACCATCCACTCGCATGCATCTCAATCTCAATGGAACTCGACACGAAGTCCATCCTGACAGAGCATAGATGCAGCTCTCTATACCCGGCGCGAAGGATGGCGAAACTGCCGGTGAGTTGCCAGCTATGAGTGCCGCATCGCAGATATGTCAGAGTTCTCCGCTGCTCCCTCGAAACAAGACTTCATGCTCCACTCCGAGGACAACAAACTGCTTATGGAAGCGCTCAGCCGAGGGCATGCAAGTGAAGGCCAACTCCACCTGGCATAAACATAAACATGACTCGGCGGCACGTTGTGCTAAACGATGCTTTGACATAAATCGAGTTCGTGCTTTAGCGCTGTTGGCAGCTTTAACGATGTGCTATATGTACGTTTAGCTGCCGACTTGAAACGGAATATGCCGGAGTTTAACAGTCTCCAACTATGCAGATACCAATGGAATGTAGGCAAGAACAGCCTATCCAAGGTCTTACCACGTGTCCATATGGCAGCGAGAGTGCTGAGCAAAATCGCGCTCCAAGCACTCCTCATTGGCGAGTGCCAGCTTGACTTCCCGGAGTTCATCAACGGCTCTGCTTGAGTGGTCCGCTTGCCCGCCTGTTCACAACTCGACACAATAATGTTGCCTCATCTGAATCTCCTCGAGGACCACTTCCATACACTGGCTTCATGACAATGATTTGCACAGCGCCCTCCGCTAGGGTAAGCTGATCGCTCTCACAGGCTGAGGACGAGTTTGATGGACCATAGATCAGCGTATTGCCTGGCTTGCAAGTTTGATCGAATACAGGCCGAAAAGCTGCTCAGAGACGCAAGGTCGACGCCAAATATCTGAAAGCACATAATTGCAGCGTAGGCTAAGGTTGCACCAAGGCGTTGACAACGCGCCCATTGCTGGTGGAAGGACGTCAGGCTCCTATTTGGCAAAACTTGAGGGGCCTGCGAGCTTTCAATCGACTTCCAAGGTTCAAGAAGATATGATGTTGCCCAAGTCAGTTATCAGCTGTCGAGAGTGTGGTTGATACGACTTGTTCAGGGCGCCTCCATCGAGAGCAAGCAGCTGGGTCGACTGAGCTTGGTGCAACTCTCCTGCGTTATTATCGATGTCATGAGCGTATTCTCCATCAGTACAACTTCGTGGACCATGCCATCCATGTTTTCGCCGGGAACAATGCTCGGCTTAGTCAGCTAGCGCTGCAGTGGGCACCTAGCAGGGCACACCTCAGCTCCTTCCTTCCTGGTCCGACTTCACATCTTCTGCACCATTTTCATCACCGTTGCATCGACCATCGTGCCTCACATCGCTCTCAGCATTTCACCGATCTAGTGGGTACACCAGCGTCCTTGGCAGCGCAGTCCGTCTATACGTGCACAGTCTGCGTGCATGTCGCACAGTCAAATCTCTGTCTCCCTCCCCCTTCTCGTCCTCACAGGAAAAATCGCATTTTCACCCCATCTCATTCTGTCAATTTTATGCTCACCCTGCAGAAATGTGACGACAGGAAAAGATGGAGCCTTGCCTCCGAAAAAGACGAGAAAGTGGTCGCCGGTCGACGTGAAAATGGTTGACGCACCAGCGAGAGCACTGAGGAGATCGCGTCGGACGCTTGATATCATTCTCAGACTGATCTCCGGGTGTGTACGAGCTGTAAATGCTCGTCATCGTCTCGCGCGATGCTAAGAGGGATCGGTGGAGATGTGAAGGACACGGAGTGATGTCTTCCTCGTGAACGATGTGCTCTCGCCTGGTGAGAATTGAGGGAGTCCATCGCAGGAGAGGTGACTGATCTCTCCAGAAGATGACTTCTCTCACCAGAAAACGACTGGAGACGTTTCGGTGCTCTCGGCGGGTGCTACTGATTCAGTGGCGATCGTCGCAGCGGCATTGCTCTCGAAGCTCGCGTCCCTTTGGAGAAGCAGCATCCAATGGCTGTCATATGAAGAGTGATTACCACATGCAGATGCTCACTTTAAGACAGCTGTAGCTTGCGCCGCAACGGCGACTGACGTGGCCCGAGCGCCTGTCGCGGCATATAGTCCGCTACTTCGCTTCATTCCACCATCCCCTCAACCTCGACTACCTCTACCACTACCACTCTTCCTTTCCACTCATACATTTCACCTCCTTCAATCATTCACATACCTCCAAAACACTTCTCATCAACAAGACAACCTCGACATCTCCCAAGATGTCATCCACTCCAGAGCCAGCGCCGGACCCGGCTAACACGCTCCATCATGACAGTCCACAGCGTGAGCGCACCGCTGAAACGGAAATCAAGAACGACGACACCTCACAAGCCGATGCATCGGACAGTCTACTTCCGATCCCGTTTCAGAACGATGATATCACTCGTCGTCACGGGAGCACTCCCGTCGATTCACCAACCGCCGACTCTCAGCTGCAGCCCTACGATGATTCGGATCTCCTCGCCATACTGGAGTCCGGCGAACAAGAAGACAGCGGCTGGAGCGCTGGCTTCGCTTCCGCACGAGCCAAATCGTCGAAAGAGACCGACAATCGCTCGCCGCATCTCGAAGATTCAGCCATGGATGATGCGCCGGGCGTCGACATGGCCACCCCTGCAGATGTTGCTGGTGAAGATGAAGCGTTCGCAGAACTCTTGGAGTCTCAAGCCGCAGATACGAATGGTGCGGACGCGGAAGCCTCTGAAGAAATGGATGATGGAGAGAGCGACCACGACACTTCACCTCAAAGTGACGACGTCGCTCCGGATGTCGACATGGACGCTGCTGCATCGTCTCCTTTGGATCCATCGTCCACCGAGCCAACGGAGCTCCAGGTCAATGGCACAAAAACAGTGCCTGCAGCTGAGATGCCTCCACCGCGGCAGCTCAACCTGGGGTCGTCGATGCTCAATCGGAAGAAGGTGCCAGCCCGGGAAGCTCCTGCTAGTCAGCTCACAAGCACTCCTTCCGCCGAGATGAGCAACCAGGAGAAACTCCTAAGGAAGCAGAAACGCTTGCGTGATAGGTTCTTCGCTCAGAGGGATGCGGCGAGAGGAGAGAGAATCGACTCAGTCGCCGGACCTTCTGCCTTGAATTCGCACTCTTCTGGCATGGAGGTTTACCCACCGCCAGGCTCTCCCGAGGCCATGGACGCCGCAGCGGAAACCTTTCGAAGGAGAGCAGAAGAATTCATGAGGAAGGAACGAGCTGGTACCGTCATGCACGATGAGAGAATCGCGTTCATGCGGGATCAGGCGGCCGAACGCGCAAGGAGGCTGAAGATGAAGGCTGATGCAGCATTCTCTTCGGAATCGGAGGATGATGACGATGATGAGGAAGACGATGAAGATGAAGATGATGAAAGCCAGACTGCGAGCCACAGTGGTCTCTTCGTCACGGAGAGTCCTGCGCCCAAGGCAACGAAGCAGAGGGGCCGCAAGCGCAAGGCTGGAGAATCTGTCGACGACGATGGCAAAGCTTCATCGAAGAAGACCCATGCGAAGAAGCGCGCCAAGACAGGCGGCGGCGGGCGAAAAGGCTACCGCGCAGGCGATGTCGACGCTGTCATGAACAAGGCGAAGGAAAAGCAGCAGCGTGGCAAAGTTGCCAAAGCGAAGGCCAAAGCCAAGGCCAATGGTGCTAAGCACGGCATCACGAACGTGGCGTCTCTCCATGGCACCAATGTCTTCAGGGACATTGCTCGCAATGCGGACTTGCGAGACCAGCCAGGGTTCTCTAAAGTAGTGACCACGAGAAAGAATGCGCTGGCGAATTTGATCGCCTCAGTGCCTGTTGGCGATCAGAGAATCGCAAGAGGAGACAACAGATTGTTAGAAAAGAGCCTGGGCGACTTCAACGGTCGAGGAAGTTGTTTCCCAGTGGGGGAGGGCGAGAATTCCGGCTGGCAATTGAAGGGCATGAATTGCACGCTGAAGCATTACCAAGTCCTCGGCGTCGCTTTCATGCGGAGGCGCGAGAACGGTACCAGTGAGCCTCGCGGAGGCATTCTCGCCGACGAGATGGGTCTCGGCAAGACCATTCAGATGATTGCAAACATCATCAATGGCAAACCCGACAAAAGAGCCGAGGAGAAATGCACCCTCATTATCGCTTCTCCGGCCTTAATCTCACAATGGTATGACGAGATTCTGAAGTTCACCCAGTTCAAGAAGACGAAGAAGAACAAGGACGATGGGAATGACAAGTCGAAGCATGGCCTTGGCGCGGTGATTCAGCATCGAGCCAAGCATCGGATCCCGGGAAGTGAGAAGCAGATCATTGCGACGATCAAGAAGGCATCCGTTTGCCTCACCACTTGGGGCGAGGTCAACAAGAGCTACCCGAAAGCCGTGTGTCCCAGAGAGCTCACAACCGCGGGACAGAAGGCGGAATGGTGGAGAAACCACTTCAACGAGGAGAAAGGCATCTTCCACAAGATCAAGTTCCACCGTATCGTTCTCGATGAGGCGCAACACATCAAGAATCACACCGGTCACGCCAGCATGGCATGTCGGGCACTTCTGGCGAATCACTACTGGGCCATCTCCGGTACGCCGTTGATGAACGGAGTCAAGGAGATGTATGCCTACCTTCGATTCATTCGCTATCCCAATGCCGGCTCTTTCAAACTGTTTTCGGAAAACTTCTGCTCCAGGGAAGATCCGAATGGCAGCGAAAAGCTCGGAGTTATCCTCCGCCAATTTGTCATCCGCCGCACACACGCGGACACTTTGTTCAAGGCGAAGTTGCTGGATCTGCCGCCGCCCACACAAAGAGTCCTGTATCTGGAATTCAATGAGGTCGAACGGAGTGTCTACGAGATCGTCAAGAATCGCTTCATCCAGCGCATCAACGCCATGAACCGACGTGAGGGCGTGAAGTCTGGATATAACCACATCTGGACCATGCTGCTGCGGCTGAGGCAGCTTTGCGCGCACCCACTTCTCATCCAGGACACGATCCTAGACTTGCTGGAGAGGGAGGACTTTGAGAAGCTGAACCAGATTACCGAGGATACCAGCGACGACTCCGAAGAGACCACTGGCATCTTGAGTCACCTCAAGCACGTGCTTCAGGACCATGTGCGCGCCAAGTACCAGGATGAGAGACCTGGACACGGACAAGGCCAATTGGAAGAGCTCACAGTCGTGCCCGGCGGCGTCTTCGAAAGTGAAGGCATGAATACTGACCTCGGCGGCAAGCACGGCAGGAACTACCAATTCAACAGACTTATGAAAGCTCTGAGAGATAGCGAGCAGTGGGACGCGATCAACGACCGGAAGCGGTGCTCGAGCTGTCGGAACTCCCCTGCGGAGCCACATATCACATCTTGCTTCCACATCTACTGCCATCAGTGCTTGATGACCATTCAGCATGGCGCGGCTCGACAGGGGAAAGACCATGCGCGCTGTTTGGAGTGCGGTGCCGAGTTTCAAAGCGTGAAGATGCTCGATGAGCCGGCAGTGGAAAATCAGCCACCAGCCGCCAACGGCAAAACCAAGAAGAAGAAGAAAGATGCTCGCCCACAACTGAATTGGATCGGACTAAACGGTGAAGTCCTTCCTTCTGCCAAAACAATTGCGGCCAAGGCGCAGATCCTCGAATGGTTGTCCTCCGACCCCACCGCAAAAATCATCATCTACACGCAATTCATCCCGATGGTGACTATCTTGGCCAAAGTCTGCGAGACCGAGGGCTGGGGCTACTGCAAATACACGGGCGGGATGTCGCTCGAAGCCCGCGAGAAGTCGATCCGCGAGTTCAGCAGGAACGACGGCGAGAAAGGCGACGAAGAAGACGACGACCAAGACGACGAGCCCGAGCCAAAGCGCATCCTCATCGCCTCTCTCAAAGCCGGCGGTCTGGGACTGAACATCGTCGCCGCCTCTCGCGTCATCATGCTCGACCCATGGTGGAACGACGCCGTAGAGCAGCAGGCTTTCTGCCGCGTTTTCCGCATCGGGCAGGTGAAGGAGACTCAACTCACGCGCTTCTGTGTGAAGAATACCATTGACGCCGCCATGTTTCAGGTCAAGGAGCGAAAGATCGATGAAATTGAGAAAGTCATGGAGAGTGCCAAGGATCAGAAGACGCTCACGGAGGAGGATCTGATGAAAATGTTTGGGCCGGTGGGTGAGGATGAGGAGGGACATCCTTTCATCTTCCCAGAGCCCTACGCTGAGCATGATGATGGTGTGCCGCTGTTCATTGATCCGGAGGATGGGGTTGGAGGTTTGTTTGGGCGGCCGCTAGGGTCGGACATGGGCAATGAGGTTTGAGGTGGTGGTGGTGCGAGACGGCGTGGTGTCCTTCGTGTCATTTTTCCCTTTCGCGCTTCTGTTCTGCTGTTCCTCGTTGCATTTTGCTCGATTGCTCGCGCCTGGAGACGAATCGCTTTCCAACGACGCGTGTCTGGAGCCCTCAAAAGCAACGTATGATGTTTGTTAGTCCATTCAAAAGCTAGGCACTGTATTCAACGATTAGAAGATAATGCTGGCGTCCCTCACAGCCATACTCGAGGAGCCCTGCTCAACATGCGTTCCGCAGCATCATGGAACAACACCGCCTGTCGGGGAGATGAAACTATGCAGCCTGACAATATGGCTAAGTCTCATCCCGTGAACACGTAGCAGTCATGTCGATGCCATGGAAAGCGTTTTCCATACTCGCAATGTCGTAGAGAAGAGGGAGAGTTTGGAGGATCTGCAGAGAGAGTTTGCCTCAACCCTGCCCCGCCTTGTCTCGCTTGGCAAGGGCGGCCCGGTAAGCGGCATCTGCTTACTCTAGCAGAGCGCAAGCACCTCGAGATTCCAGATTCACTCGTCCATCCCACGCCGGTCTGCATACCACTTCACCTCATTGTACACTGCTACTCCTGCTGCATCGATGCTCCACGTGACGGCCGGAACACATCGACTACCTCCGTGTCGACCACCGCCCATTCACGCGGATCACGGCTTCTTCAAGCAATCACCCGCTTAAAAATAGTAGTCCTTCCGAGCCGTCCCCTCACCCATTTCTTTGGCTACGTAGCCGTCCTACCAACCCTGGTCAACCTCGAACTCCACCTCATACCGGGATCCGCCTGTCCTCGCTCCTTCAGATCGATCGCACCGACCACCGATTTCACCGACCTCCTCCTGCACCCGGTGTGCTCGCGCACCTTCACGATCCTCGTCACCAGTCCGCCCTTTCAAACCTGACCACCCGGCCGGCTCGTGGGGACGGAAATGTGAGGCGACAACGATACAATGCCCGGCACAACTACCGACTCTGGGAAGCGCGTCTTCTCCGGCGCCAGTATCAACAGCAACGGCAAGGTGCACAACTCCGCCGGCCAGAAGATCAAGAACTTTTTCCGCATCAGCAGCAGCAAGCACGAGGCGTCCAATCCCTCCTCGGAAAAGGGCTCTTTGGGCGATGGTCAGCAAGATGGCAATCTTACACCTCCACCATCACAGAACAAATCCTCCCTCCGAAACAGCCGCTTCATCCCGCACATCGGTCGTAATAGAAGTACAACCGTAGCCTCCGAAGGCAATCAGCTGGATGATGGAATGAGCCCGACAGCACACGCCAACCCATACTTTCAACATCAGGGCCCACCGGCTCTGCGGCATCATGATGACAGCAGCATACCCGGAACGCCTCCGGACTCACCAACAATGGCGAAGAAAGCCGCTCCTGGCGATGCACAAAATGGTGGAGGAAATACAGGCAAGGAAGAGTTCGCGAGGAAGTTGCGGAGAGTGGCCAGTGCTCCCAGTGCACAAGGCTTGTTCAAATCGAAAGGAAGCGGCAGCAGACCACAGTCGTCAGCCGAAGATGATGCAACACCACTCCCCAAGATCAACGGCATTGGACAACACAGCAACTCCAGCGCGCTGAGCATGGTGGAAACGCTGCCACAAAATGACAGCTTACTAGCGATTCCTGGGATTGACGGCGCTATCACACCTGGCAAGCTGCGGAACAGCATCGCCTTCAGACGGACATACAGTAGTAACAGCATTAAAGTCCGGAATGTGGAGGTGGGACCTGGCAGTTTTGACAAGATCAAGCTGATTGGAAAAGGAGATGTTGGTAAGGTGTACTTGGTGAGGGAGAAGAAGAGCTCGAGATTATACGCTATGAAGGGTGAGCACCATACACATACTTTGAGATGATGATAGTACTGACATGCGGACAGTCCTCTCAAAGAAGGAGATGATCAAGCGCAACAAGATCAAGCGAGCTCTCGCCGAGCAGGAAATCCTGGCCACGAGCAATCATCCTTTCATTGTGACGCTCTACCACTCATTTCAATCCGAGGATCATTTATACCTATGCATGGAATACTGCAGCGGAGGAGAATTCTTCCGAGCTTTGCAGACCAGACCGAACAAATGCGTGGACGAGGATGCCGCAAGATTCTACGCCGCTGAAGTCACGGCGGCTCTCGAGTACCTTCATTTGATGGGCTTCATCTACCGAGATCTCAAGCCAGAGAGTGAGTATATCGACAGGCGGGATTGGTGTTCTTGACGCTGACAATGCTTCACTGCAGATATCCTCCTTCATCAGTCTGGCCACATCATGTTGTCAGATTTTGATTTGTCAAAACAGTCCGATGGCGGTGGTGTTCCTGGCATGATCCTAGCAGGAGGTCGCAACGCCAGTGGAGGCATTTCCAGCAATCCCACACTCAGCAACATGCCCACGATCGACACGAAAAGTTGCATCGCCAACTTCCGAACCAACTCCTTCGTTGGCACTGAGGAGTACATCGCTCCGGAGGTGATCAAAGGCTGCGGCCACACAAGTGCCGTGGACTGGTGGACGCTAGGCATTCTCGTCTACGAAATGCTGTTCGGCACAACACCGTTTAAAGGAAAGAACCGGAACGCCACATTCGCGAACATTTTGAGGGACGATGTGCCCTTCCCTGAGGGCTCCGGCTCGCCGAATATTTCCAAGTGAGTCCGAGACTGAAACAAAGACATCACTATATACTGACTCTTCATCCCAGCCTCTGTAAATCCCTCATCCGCAAACTCCTCATCAAAGACGAACTTCGCCGCCTTGGCTCCCGCGCCGGCGCCTCCGACGTGAAAACTCACCCATTCTTTCGCACTACATCCTGGGCACTCCTACGGCACTCCAAACCACCGATCATTCCCAATCAAGGTCGTGGAATTGACACGATCAACTTCCGTAACGTTAAAGAGTCCGCGTCGGTAGACTTGGGCAATGGAGCAAATAAGGGATTCGGTGTGGCGGCGAGCAAGATGAAGGGCGTGCCACTAGATTCAGGGCTGGAGACACCTGGCGGTGAAATTGCAGATCCGTTTGAGGAGTTCAACAGCGTGACGTTGCATCATGACGGAGACGAGCAAGGGCCTCAGCATCAAGGAGAGAACGGACATCGATAGGGTCATGGTTGGCGCTGAGAGCAGACGAGGAGTGGCAGCACTGAATTCGAGCAGACGAGATTGAAGCGAATCAGAGCGATCTCGAAGATGATGCTGCTGTGGGAATACTATCTTTATCCACTTTCACGAAAGTGGGAATACATGGCTGGGAACGAAAGCGAGCGTTGCTTTTTGGGTTGTCGTTACTACTGATGAATAGATGGAAACTGAGATATGAGCAATCATGACACTCCTTATGCACTCACTCACTCATCGATGTTCCTAACAGAATCCTTTCGTGCTCGTTGCTGTGATTGTCGTCTATATTTCCGTGAAGCTCATCGCGCGCTGACCAAAACGCGCCAAGGATTTCGGAAGGCGCGACGCTTTCGACTTCACGTCTTCCAATCCGGTCCTGCACTATCGAACAACGTACCACGATATCACAACTACTCACTACGATTCGCTGACCAAGACTTGCAAACACCCAAGAAGAATTCGTCCAGCAAGACACCCAGCACTCATCTCAATCCCTTGCCGCAAAACACAAAGAAGCGGCCGTTCCGCAACGTCAGCACCACTCCGACAACAACACCACTTGCAGCTCCGTCCGCTCTCCAGCAGAGCACGGATACGATCGAAATGGACCACCAAAATTTCGCTTCCCAACAAGCCTCCACCGCCGCCGCCCGCCGCGAAGCACAACAAGGCGAAGACTCCCTCTCGCCTCTTGAGCAAGAAGTGCTGGATGAGTACGCGAAGCTCGTAGGCAACCTCGACGACGTGAGTATCGTCCACCGTTCCTGATGCAAGGTGTTCCCTTGATATTATTGATGCTGATGTAAAGTGAAGCTTGGCGCAGTTCTCGCGGATCTAGCAGCGAATCCTTCGGCGGAGATTCTGGATTCGTTGAGGGGTTTGGAGAGGAAGACGACGACTGTGTTTACGCTTTTGAAGGCGAGCGTTTATTCAATTGTGCTGCAGCAGGAGATTGCTGATGCTGATGGGGGTTGAGGGGAATCGTGGATTGAGTCTGGAGCTGGCTGGGAAGACGGAGTGATGTCTGGAGTTTGGGTTTAGCGAGGCGTTTTGAGAGACTGAGGTCTCATGCTTGTCAACACAGCTTTCTGAAGGTGGACGTTATGAACGTGAGAGCGAGCAGGCGGACTGGAAGAAAACATGTGAGTTTGGCTGAGTTGCCGAGATGTCTACAGTAGTAATCATACAAGGTATCTGAGCGCCGAGCTGACAGATGTTTCCAGACCAAATCCGACCGTGCCTTGCGGCGTCCTCACCCCATCTATGTTCAACCGAAGTGTATGCGAAAATTCAAGAACCAAATGCGCATCGCTATGCTGAAAATCACTTTTCGCCGTCCAACAAATGAAACTGTCCTGCCGCTCAACATGAAATGCGAAACCTCACTTCCCGCGCTGGAAACCTCCAGACAGTTTGCTTTCACGACTCTCTTTCGGTCAAGGTTGGCGCCTCCGATGAGACCGGCCTCGAGTTCTTCTCCCTCGGACACTCTTCATCCACCGGCTTCGTGTTGACACGAGACCTGGAGATCCTCACAAAGAGAATGCATACGATCAGACCAAGGCCCGCAGAGGCAGCGGCGTAGAGAAACGCTGCCTGAGAGCCTCGATGCGTTCGGACGTCCTCCATGGCGGGCCATTCAGCTGATGCACGATTCGGCATCGCGACCGTGCTCTTCGCTTTGATGGACACGATTTCGGAGATGGACAGTGAGAAGGACATGGCCAGGTTCACCAGAATCGATGATACGGCGCCGGCCAATCCTTGGTGTTTGAGGGGCTGCACAGCGGAGAGAAAGACGACTGAGATGGTGAATGTGAGGTCGATTCCGGCTGTTGCGCAGAGCATGGATGGCATGACGAAGGCCCAGTAGTTCATTGGAATGGGGCAGAGAGCCAGGAGGAGAGGTGCTCCTATCCAAGCCAGGCCGGAGATGAGCAGAAGGAGAAGGATCGGGACGATGTGAAGAAGTGCGCCGCCGACCATGCACAGAAGAAGACCGCCGAGCGCTGTGGGAACGTACCACAGTGCGAGAGTGACGCCTTGAATGCCGTGCTCTGTTCCGGTGGCGTATGGGCTTTGGAGAACCTTCGCGGACTCGTACAGCCAAACGCCGTATGAGGCGTAGAAGCAGAGGCAGGCAAAGGAGAATGCCTTCACGCTTTTCGGCCTGAAGAAGCTGAATGGGAGGAGAGGACATCTTGCAACCCAGCCTTCGACGTAGAACGCTGCACCGAGAGCGAACATGCCCGAGATCAATGGCCCAAGCACCATCGGGTAGCTCCATCCGGTCCTGGATGAGTCGAGTTCACTGGCGTAAGGCTCGACAGCCAATGCGTACGCCACGAGAATCAAGCCGCCGGTGATGAGTATAGCTCCCGCCCAGTCCATCTTGAGATCCATCGCCTCCCTGTCCGCCGCATCCCGAGGAACAGTCAGGTACGCCGTAACGACAGTGATGAAGGAGATCGCCGCTGCAATCCAGAAGTACCAGCCAGGCGAGTCCTCGGGCAAGGCACCAGCAGCCAGAAATCCACCGAAGAACCCCAGTGGCGCAAAGCCGGCGTACATCCCAAGCACGAAATTCTTGCGAGGTCCATCGCTGTAGATGCTGCCGATCATGGCAAAAGTCGAGGGTATAAACGCAGCGATCGCGAGACCTTGCATCGCGCGGGAGACATCAAGCAAAGTCAAGGAATTCGCAAAGCCGGCCACTGAAGTCCAGATGAACAGCCATGTCACACCGAACATGAAGGGCAGGTACCCGCCATACATGTCGCTGATCCTCGCAAAGATCAACAGCGTAGCGCTGAGGATTAGAGACAGCAACGACGCCGGCCAGAATGTGCCCATCGAGCCCGCGCCATCTTCTGCGCCGATCCGTGCGACGATTCGAGGGAGCTCGATGGCGAAGCCCGTGATAAGGTACTCGGCGAGGAACTGCGTCATGGCGATGGTGAAGCAGAAGCCAACTTCCGCCGAGATGTGGCGGAAGCGACTGGCGCGCATGCTCTTCTGCCGCACGAGGGCTTCATCGGGTTCGGGTTGAGTGTCGTGGACGGTTGGCACAGTCGTCATGACGATTTGCTCGTCGGGGTCGCTTTGAGACTCGACTTCTGTTGCGGAGCTCCATTCAGAGATCGTTGCCGGTTCGGGCTCACGTGTGCGTTCGGTCTGGCGATCGGGCTCAGTTGACTCGACGAGAGTCGGTTGCACGGTCAGCGACTCCCGCTTCCAGTCGGCTTTCTCTTCGCGGTAGTGGATGAAGGTGTCGAGACTGGACAGGCGATTGAGGGTCAGACTCGGCTTGGGTCGGATAGCCATTGAGCGATGTGATGCGCTTCTGCTGACGGGGTTTGAGTGCAGAGGTGGGAGGCGCCATGGGTCATTTTGATTTTCATGTTGATTTGAACGAGGCACGGGCGGAATGCGCGAGGTTTCATCATCTTCCTGTGCACGGTTGCGCAGCTGCGGACTGGAAGCATATGCGGGCAGACTTTTCGGTCTTGTGGTCCGAGGCTGGGTCAGGGGGAGGGACTCAACCGAGCTGGCAGGTGATGGTGGTGGTGCGTCTGATCGTTGGCTGAGTTTCGGCGAGCCGGGCGGTGTTCGAAGGGATGATCGTCGAGATGTTGTTGGAGAGGGCAGAGGAGTGCGCACTGCTAGTTGGAACAAGACTCGATCTGAAGGTTGCCGATTTCTTTTCCGGTGGCGACGGGATTGTTGGGTCTTGTGATTGGAGTCGCTGCTCTCGGACGAGCTGAGAGATTCCATCGACGGTGAAGGCGATGTTCTGCGCATATCGCCGGCTTGAGACGGACTGGACATTGGACTGCGCATTGGGTTGCGCATCGGACTCGTACAGCGATCCGTTGATCCTGTTGGTGACGTTGCCATCTGGCACGGCGGAATGTATCTTGCGGTGCGGCGAGGATACGCGACGTGAATGGCTCCTCCTCCAAACGCAATCAGCAATTCAAGGCAAACAAGACGGGCAATGAGTGACGTAGAAAGGAAGGACGTGAATTGCAAAAAGAATGAGGGACGAATTCGCCCTTTAGATGTCGTCTGAGGAGGACCAATAAATTCCGTGTCCTGTGTGTTCCGGATGACGCGAGACAGGATATATACTGTCCCTCTTGACGGTTTGCTACAATGTACGACAGGGATGTCTGCAGGCAAGGAAGAATTAAGGTAGCATACCAAATTACCAGCAGCACGGAGCAGAAGTGGAGCCCATCGAGAGGTTTTCAATCGTACCAAGGAACCAAGGAACAGAGGAATTGTGACGAGACCCACTGCATGTATACAGAAGCGTTACCCACGAGGCACCAAGCTTGTGGTCCACGAGTTTACCGCGAGCCGGCCGGAGAGTGCGGCGCATTGTTCCGTGAAGGGACACGAGGTGCGCACTGCAGCTGTCCAAGTCCAGACGCACAATGTGGATGGATTGTGATTTTGAGACATTGAATGGAGACCTGTGTGAGCGTATCGTGTCGCAGAGCCGCTATGCCGACTGGGTTCAGCAGCACGAGGGTTTCAGACGGGATCGCGAAGATGCAGAACAGCACAGGTCTGCGTCTATCCGTCAGATCCATTGCAGCACGAGGTACGGATACGGACATGGAGATTCGCGCCCACTGATGATGGAACGGCGGACGTGGGATCCAGGCACCTGGTGGACTCCATGGACGCATCTGATCTACAATGCGGTCAAGCTCCGATCATTGCAGTCTTGAGAAGGGCGGACCGCCGAGCGGTGACAGCGGGCCGGTCGTACTACTGCGTCAGTATGTGAGCAAACGCCGCTGGGTCCGCTCTCAGCGGTACGTATGCGCCTCTCCTGCAGCCGACGTTGCACAAAGATGAGAAGAAACGGTCCTCGGGTGGGTGGCATCCTGGTCTCCGGGTCTGGTGTCCTTCCATCATCAGCGGGAGAATATTCGGTTGCCGGATGAGCTCGGAGCGGATACTTGCATCGTAAAGTGAAAGGCCACTGCGTGAGTGTGAGGGAAGAATTCGAAGTAGTGACGTGTCGTTGGGCAGACGTTCAGGTAGAAAGGCGCTAGATGGCTTTCCGCCTCCCAAACGGCCACCGTTCGATTGACAGGAATGCACCTTACTTGTGACGTGCTATGCTTTTCGAGTGCCTTGTAGACTTTTGATGCACCGGACGTGAGAGTGGAGAACAATCGCAGAAAGACAAGGCGTTCGTGCCAAGGCGGCCTGAAAGCCGGTCATGCACTGACAGGGATAGTCAATAATGACAGATCGGTTTGCATTCAGGATCTACCATGACCAAATTTTAGACAAAGGCCTGCGATCCGTCCCTCCAGAAATGTCAGCCTCGAGCTTGTCTTGCAGGAGAGGTCGCTGCTGGTCCAACACTGACGCCTCGTTTCTTCGATGGCGTCGAGGCATGACTCTCTGCTGAAAAGGAAGTGGGATTGTCCGCCGAGAAACATCGCTTGTGTTGACTGGCGCCTGACTTTGTCGGCGACGTTGGTGCTCGGACTTCGGAGACTTTGTTCCGCTCGGGTCCAATAGCGGCGGCAACGACTGTGCTGGCAGATCTCGAAGAGGCGAACATGGGTGACATGAGCTCATGAGCATAAACGTGAGTTGACCCGCCGCTGGGATCCTCGTCAACTCCCAGCGCAACGGCTGGTGGTTCGTAATAGCCACTATCGTTCAAGGATGAATGCGGAGAGAGAGGCCGACGCTCTGGTATCATCGATAAGTCCCAGTATTGCGGCTGGCACTCCTGCTCTGTGGAGGTTGATCCTTGGGACATCGAAGGCCAGTGCGAATACGCTCCTGGGGTGAAAGGCGAGAATGGATAGGGCGTTGATGGATAATGAGTCGACCACGATTCCGCTTCGGCAGTTCGACACGATCCTTGATGCTCCACAGAAGCGATCAGATCGTTGCAGTGTCGAATGTTGTCCTGGAGCATTCTTGATCGAAATTCCAATTTTTCAATATTCTTCTTCGTCAGGGCTTTGGTATACTGCCACTTCTTTCTGTTCACCCTGTTCATCGGTGGCTGGTTCTGCTCTGCAAGTACTTTTTCGGCTTTTGCGAGTTTGCTGTAGAGTTTGCCAAGGGACTGATGATTCAGTGCAAGTTGGTCATTGTAGTTACGGTGCTGTTCGTACAGAAGGCCCAGCATGTGGGATCCCATCAGATAGACTGACATTTCGCACACAATTGACGCTGATGTCAAAGAGGATGTAGGAGCCCGGCTCGTAGTGATGAATGAGTCTGGTCGACGAGCCGGACATGCAAGAGCGCAAACAATTGGTTTTGATTGACATGAGTGCTTTACGGGCAGTCCTAAGCACAACAAGCAAGTCAGATGAGGCCTCTATCCTCGGAACGAAGCTGCGGGAGCGGCCATGCATCGTGAAAGAACTCCTTTGACGTGCGGAAATTGCGGACCCGATCTGAGTCGCGCCAAGTGAACGAACAAAGACAGCTATCGACACAAGATAGCGCCGCATGTCCAAGGCTGGTCGATCAGCTCTGTGAAGTCATAGAGAGCGAGTTATAAGAATGCCGACGCCGAGTATAAGTGACGTGGACCCGAACTCGTTGATCCTGTTCCGTTCCAATATTCATGCCAGAAAAAACCCATGGCATGGTTTCTGGTCGCTGGGAACTCTTGGGTGCGCCGCCCACGCAACAAAGAGACTCGAGCAAATCCGGTCGATGGGTCCTGAAAGTGCCATGCGCTCAAGAAGGGAAGTCCACATTGTCATATCCGTCAAGTCGGCTCGCGGGTTATGTGGAGACAGAACCTCAATCGGGGATGCTGCATCTGCAGTGCATGAAACGCACCAGCCCATGGTAAGCGCTGTCGTCTCGCCTCGTCACAAATCTTGTGCCACACCAGCCGAGATCGGTCCAGACCACCATTGTCGGCATTTGCGTCGCATGTAAAGGGGAGGTTCTGCGTTCCAAACGAGGTCATTTCGCTTCACAATCGCCACGCGGACGATTCTGCAGCCTCATCAGCCTCTAGCACGCGGAGGCCACATTGTACTGCGACACTCTTGACGCCATCGACCTCTTCCGGCTTGACAGCTCTGTTAATGTCCTGATATCTTTTGATCTGGTTTTCCACGATAGCGTTGGCTTTCGACCCGCCTGGTTCTACCGTCTGCGACAAGATGTCCTTCGCTCGACCGGACCGTGTTTGTCTTCGGTCTTTGCCAACGTGCGCCCGTGGATGGTATTGCTCCATGACGTGGATGTATAAGTCTTTGGAGACGTTCTCGGCCAACCAACGTACAATGTGCTTGCCTTCCTCTTCGAGACCCGGCATGACCAAGTGTCTAACTAGAACGCCCTTCTTTGCGATTCCGTCCGAGGTAAAGCAAAGGTCGCCGACTTGCGCGTGCATCGCTTGTATGGACTCCTTCGCAACATCGGCATAGTTGTCGGCTTTCAACAACCGCTTCGATGTAGCAGGATTCCAAACTTTGAAGTCGGCCAGGTAGATGTCCACCAGACCATCCATGAGCTTTATAGACTCTAGAGAGTCGAAAGAAGACGTGTTATAGATGACCGGAACCTTCAAGCCTCGCTCTTTAGCATGAAGTATGGAGAGAGCCACTTGTGGAACAACGTGCTCAGGCGTGACGAGATTGATATTGTGCACATTGCCTACGTCTTGCAGCTTAACATACCAGTCGCCGAGTTGTTCGGGTGTCAAGTCGAAACCGTTCTTTTGATGAGCAATGTCATGATTTTGACAAAACACACATCGAAGATTGCAGCCTGAGAAGAAGACAGATCCGCTGCCATGATGACCTTGGATACAAGGCTCCTCCCCGAAATGCGGTGCGATGGTGTTCACAGACACATCAGCTCCTGCTCTGTGTCAATCTATTGACCATGTTTGCCGCGAGACTCAAGCACAGAATGCAAGACTCGTCTTGCAACACATACCTATCAGGCAAGTCCCTCGCTTCTCATACCTGTTGACACCGCAAAGTCTGGGACACAGGTTACACTCGCGAAGATGAGCATACGCAGACGCGCGTTTCTTGGACTCTTGAACACTTGTGAGAAGTTGGTATCGAGGAATGTAATCATCGAGGAGCCAGGGTGGAGCCAGGTGCGACTTGAACCGACATTGAGCGACGCATGTGCTGCCCTTGCTCGACTTGACAGTTCTGCGAGCGACCCGTGCTACACAGGAAAGCATGATGCCGTGCGATCAAGGGAGGCCAGGGTGATGTCTTCATGTTGTGAAGCTACGGGAGAGAGGGAGAGATGGAGAGATCTAGATTCTAGGGAGCTCCAGAGTGGCCATT